>JADGIP010000349.1:0-20879 GCA_016618355.2 Astraeus odoratus | reverse complement strand
CCACGCAGTTCCGACTTGAACAGTCCACCAGCAACTGAGAGCGTGGACTCTATATCTAAGCCCTGGTTTCTAGCCTATACTGACAGACACAAATACCCCTGATGGGACGAAGTCCATCAGTATTTCAGACGGTCTGGCGAGTCCGCTGAGAGAGCTCGACACAGCTGAATGTCGATGGGGATTTTGGCACCTCCATTGCGGAGGAGTCCACAACGAGCTCCCAGTTCGTGAAGTTATGGAACGGTAAATCTTGGCCTGAACGTAATCACGAACCGTTGGGCCCACAGCCAAGTACGTTTGGGCGATTTATGTACAAGTAGAGTGCAATTGCTTACATAAATATTTCCTGTGCTGTGGCATATGCGTTCTATCACGTTCACTTTGAGCTGATGCAGTGTATAAAATATGATCATATCCAGCGCTCTGACAGAACATCAAGATTAAACCACAGCTACTATCTTGCAGGGCCTCGTATACGCTGTCCTACTTTATCTTTTGTGACTGAACCAACAGTTGCACCCACACCCAGCTCATCGATCATCTGCAACGGTTCCCACATAACGTTCACCACAGCATGGAAGCCGTTGTTCCGCAAGAGATTACTGCAGAACTCACGCAAATCCTGGCAAATTTAGTCCTCGGGGACAACAAAATCCGTGCAAAGTATGAGGCATTCCGCGTTTGCGTTCAACAGCTGGACTGACAGCTACTGCAGTGCCGAGAAGGCAGTCAATGACCGTCTTGCTCAGACACCAGACCTTTATCTGCTCGCACTGGCTCAGTTTGCCATTGCAGCAGACACCGAAGTGGCAAGTATTGGCTATTCATTACTGCATCGCGCCTGATCATCGTACTCGGTGTATAGATGAGATCTTTCTCGCTCGTCCTTCTCCGGCGCCTTCTGTTTCGCTCTCCACCCCAGCAGCCTCAAAATAACTCGCGAATGACGCTCTATGATCATATGTCTAACCAGGCCTTAACAACTCTCGAACGCCTACTCCTTCATTCCCTGTCCCACGAGCCGTCCGACTCCGTAAGAAGGAAAACTGTTGACACCGTCTGTGATCTCGCCAACAATTCAATGAGTCGCGGACGCCCATGGCATGCCCTCCAGGCGCAAGCGTTCAGTATGTCCCAGGTCGCGGAAGCAGGTTTTCGTGAATGCGCGTTTAGAGTATTTTCGGGGTGCCCGAACCTCGTTATGGATCTACAAACTGATGCGGTACTCTCCGTCTTTCAAAAAGGCCTGCAAGATTCTAGTGTGGATGTACGTAGACTTCGAAAATGTTCGATCTACGCTTCATACTTGTTTATAGGTCCGGTTGGCTGCCCTTAGGGCCTCTGTGTCCTACCTGACAGCCTCGGATGTCCAACAATTAGCGCAGTCGACGTCGTTACTCTATTCAATGCTAAACATACTTCCATTGCTCCCGAACGTGCATCTAAAGACGTTTCTGAGCTCGCTCACGCCACTATGCTCTTCTCACCCTCAGTTATTTGCTTCGCACATGACAGTGCTTCTATCATTCCTGCGGGCATTAATAATGCCCACAGCTGACCCTGGGCCCACACCCACCGTTGCGCAGCCATTTCCGACCACTGATTCATCCTTTTCTTTCCCGCCACTGCAACACCACGACGAGGGAGATTCCGAAGCTGTGGAAGACGAAGAGAAAGAGCAGGTCAGGAGGGCAGCGTTAGAGTTCATGGTCAGCCTAAGTGAAGCAAGACCTGTCATGGTCAGGAGGGTAGAAGGATGGACCTCGGCCATTGTTCGAGCCTGCTTGGAGGGTATGGCAGAAATGCCGGAGGATACTTTAGAAGCGTGGTTGGAAACAGACGTGCGTTTCTTACGTTTGCCATTGTTTTCGGCAGTTGATCGATCGAGCTCAGCCTGCTGATGACGTGACTGACGAAAGCTACCCACTTGTCTATGACCAAGCGCTTGACAGGCTTTCCATTGCTCTTGGAGGTAAAGAGGTCCTTCCTCCCGCGTTCCAGCACATCCCATCCATGCTAGCCAGTTATGATTGGAGACAACGACATGCTGGTCTAATGGCAATTGCTGCCATCGCCGAAGGCACAAGTAAGGTATGTGTGTCGGTTATTCTATGCCCCCCTTTGACATCTATATGGTGGGTAGGTCATGCAAGTCGAACTTGGGAAAGTAGTGGAGTAAGTGGGTACTGTCGCGTGACCCTCCCCTTTTGATAACATGCTTCCAAGCCTTGTAACACCCATGTTCAAAGATACTCATCCCCGTGTCCGTTATGCTGCGTGTCAGTGCTTGTACGTTGGAGTTTATCGGTATGCACCCTCGCGCTGATTTTATCGAGCAGGGGCCAGCTCTGTACGGATTTAGAGGTAAAAGCCTCTATTACGTTTTAAACCGATGCAGTCCAGATAACAATAGTATTGTAGGAGATCATTCAAGAGAACCACCATAAACAACTTTTTTCTGCGTTGATACCGACATTGGAGGCTCAGGAACATCGGTAACCCTTGTGATATCACTTGGACCAATGCAGTCGTCTGACTTTTCTTAGGGTGCATGCGCACGCTGCTGCCGCCTTAATCAACTTCTGCGAAGGTGTCGAACATGATACCCTTGTACCTTACCTCGACCCTATTGTGGAACGATTATTAAAAATGTTGAATGTAATTGCTGAGGATGGAAAGCAAGAGAAGAGTTACTGTCAGGAACAAGCGATCACTAGTTTAGCCATGGTCGCTGACGCCAGTGAAGCAACGTTTGCGAAGGTAGCAGAGTTCATGAAAACCTGCCGATCCATGCTAACGCTTTGGTAGCATTATCCATCTATCATGCCCCTTCTTCTTAATGTTCTTCTTAACGCGAATAGTACTGAACACCAGAAGCTACGCGTAAAAGCTATGGAATGTGCTGGTCTAATAGGTCCGTTTTACCTACCAGCCATTGCTGCACTGTCTCACTGGGATAAAAGCTATCGCAGTTGGTCGAGATATCTTCCGACCAGATTCACGTGCGCTCATAAGTGCATTAATTAACATTCAAAGTCCGTCTTACTTCCTGTGCTCCCCACGAGGGTTAAACGTGAACGGCAGATTCTCCTGTGGATCCCTCGGATACTATGCTTGCGACTTATTTGATCGCGACGTGGGCAAAGATATGCCAAGCGCTCGGGACGGAGTTTGAGCCTTACCTTCCTGTGGTGATGCCCCCTTTGCTGAATGCAGCAAGCGCCAAGGCTGATG
The DNA here is from genome assembly GCA_016618355.2 of Astraeus odoratus. NCBI lineage: Eukaryota > Fungi > Basidiomycota > Agaricomycetes > Boletales > Astraeaceae > Astraeus > Astraeus odoratus. The sequence goes on along the minus strand of JADGIP010000349.1, from coordinate 17,645 downwards.
TCTCGATTTATGGTAACACCACTTCTCATATCTCTGGGAGTTGACGCAAGCTAACTGTTGCTTGATCTTTATAGATGAAGGCGAGGCCAGCTGTGAACGGGAAGGATGGGAAACCATCTCAATGGATGGCCAGATCGTTGGCATCCGCACGTCTACGATCGACGAGAAGTGCCAAGCATTCGACACCCTTGTTATTTATTGCAGCATCCTCGGATCACGCTTCGGTCCTTACCTCACACAGAGCCTAGAGCTAACACTGCCTGCCTTGCAATTCTACTTCCACGAAGGCGTAAGGGAGGCTGCATGCAGGTACGGATTTGTTAATCTTGATTGGACCTTGGCTCCATATTCTGCCTTCATGGGGTGTCTTTGGTCTTACCTTACGGTGCTCTGTACCATACCTACGCATGTGTTTACGATGTCGAAACGGAGCTCATACTTGGTGATTACAGGTTGATACCGCTTCTGTTGTCGTGTGGAAAAAACAGTGGCACGCTCACGCCTCAAATGGTTTCAGCCTCCCTCCGCCAAATTATTCAGTGTTTACGTATGGAGGCGGATCCATCCTTCGTCGCTTCACTCTACCGCTCAATGGTGGACTCGTTGCTTGTCGTAGGGATGGGCGCACTGACACCTGAACTTGCTGAGGGTGTGCTGGAAGCTACGAAATCACAACTAACTACGTTGGCAGACAAACGCAAGGTTCGGAGCACCCGTCCAGTGTCTTCTGATCTTGCCGACGATCAAGAAGAGCTGGCGTTATTGGAGGAGATGGAAGATTTTGCTCTAGAGGATATGGAGAAATTTCTGCGACTGTTGGATCTACAACACCCATTGCTTATCGCGGTTGCGAGCGTTCGCGACCTTGGAGTTTCTGGTCAGTGGGAGAGTGAAGACGATGGTGGAAGCGAGCGATAGGGACATGGAAACTGGGATGGTGCGTGTGTACCAGAAACTATTACCCACATGTTCTCAAACTAGCAACTAGAAAGAGGTTTGCTCAGCGAGAAAGGACGGAGGTAATATTTGTACGCTACAAACTTGATATACACGTGTAAGGGAGATAATTAGTTGTGGGTTCCTCGCTTCCTTCTATAGACCCATTACTATAAGCACCTGCCAAAACTCTGTAAAAGTCTATAGGCGCATCGTGGCTTAGAAGCGGACTCGAAGAATACCCTGTTGGAACAGCTTCAGCACCGCAGACCGTGGACGAGTTAACTATAGAACGTGCTCGACGAGGCTACGCACTGTCGGTCTCATGCGGGCGTCGAGCCGTGCTGTACACTACTAATGAGAATACCATCAGCACCAAGTGAAGATTTATCAATAGTTGGAGTAGAACGGCGCCAGAACACGTACATAGTACGCAGGGAAGCACATTTATAGTATGCGCAGCAGAGGGCAGTGCTAGCGCGCCTCGTGATGGACGCACCTGGACACCATCTAGCTAATTTAAATCACAGCAACGAGAGTAATTGAAACAACAGGACCCATAAGGAAAGAATAGTACGGGTAAAAGCTGGACACGACAGCCTACAGAGCAGGACCATTGATAATTCGGCAGCATGGACGTAGGGTAGTGACATTGGATTACGAACAATCGATATGCAAAGGAACATAGTGCAGACGGCAATGAATACTTAAGAAATATGCTAGGTGAGATAGTGAGAGGATGCTAGAGAATGACAGCGATTTCCACACGTGATGAGAGAGATGTTGTTACATGCAAGACGGTGTGCCGGAGTGCTGCTAGGCGACGACAACGACTGCAAGCAATTACCGGAAGACAATGGGCGAAGACCAGATCCCAAGACAAACAAAATGGACGAATTTCAAAGAATCCCAGAGTCTTTTAGGGCGTTCCGTAGTATTGTTTCCTTCACAGCCGCGAAGACTACTCGAATATTCGACGTATCTGTTGCTTGTGTTAGACTGCAGAAACTGTTCGTGAGTCCATGTTACATGTATGGGTAGAATGATGGGCACTGACTGAGGGTATACACTTAGTCTCGCGCGGTTTGTCTGCATAAATCGCCAAAGAATATACTTGGCTGCTTTATTGATGTCTGCGCCACCAGTGTATTCCGGAAAGTACCTTTCCAGCGGTACCTGTAGCAGTCATCTAGTAACCTCTTACAAAACAGGCACAGGGAGACGTCACCTTGGGTAGTTTGGTTTTGAAGACATCAATTTTGTTTAGGAACAATATAATCGATGTCCGCAGAAACCACCGGGAGTTGATGACAGATTCGAACAATATTAGCGACTCCGCCATTCGATTCTACCAAAAGCATATTAGATTAGCCAATGGGAAGTCATCAAAGGAACATACCTGCTCCTTCGCTTCGAGTAATACTTGATCGTACTCGCTCAAGGCAGTACAGAAGATGATGCTAGTTACGCTTTCAAAGCAATGTATCCACTTCTTCCGCTCCGACCGCTGACCACCGACATCGAACATGTGTATCCTGAAACGCGATATGAATGGCCAGTTCGAAGTGACAACGCGGAACATGTACAGTAGATCTCCCGTGGAGAAATGAGTTTCTGTGATGCCAGTGGATTTTGCACGAGCACGTAGGACATCGTCCACGTTCGGGAGGTAATTGGGGGAGCCTATCCGTAGTACTGAACCGAAAAAACTGAAAACGAGACCATCACGATGCGTGCAGAACATGACATGCAGAAGGACATACTATGCCGCACTGTCCATGAGATAGAACTGGGTGCTATGGTCCAACACGGTCGGCATGATGGGGTCTTGCCAGAGGTCGTGAATTGCTTTGGCAATATCAGGAGAGAAAACGAAGCTCGGAGTGGCATCTACTCTATAATCCAATATCTTATCCGCATTGTCCTGTTTGAAAGGATCACGTGTGACATTGTTTTAGTTATCAGTATGATGAGGCGCGGAGTGGAAACAAACTCTATTTAGCGGGTTGGTACAGTCGACGTTAATCTTGCGCATGGCGAGGACAATGGCTTGGGCACTGTCGAGGGTATTACGGTATATTATGGGTCGGAATGTCATTAGCTCGTCGTCAGTGAAGCCGCCCTGGTGGATGATTTTCATCTGTTTGACGACCGTCGATTTCCCAGATTCTCCTGCCCCTATGACATAGTCAGAGACCCAGTCCAAAGTCCGAAGAAGAGCGAATTCGGGCAAGGGAGACGGACAAGAACCTGAGAGGGAAAGATAGTGTTGTTGCGAAGCTCTGTCGCACAAGGGGCATATGGGATAAAGGACGTTCCGGGGGCGGAGGCGCCCGAGGACGAGGACAAAGAGAGGAGCTAGTACACTCACCTAGCAGCAGTATTTTACACTCTTTCCTGAACTTCCTGGCATCCTCCTCGATTTGACGGTCGATGGATTTTGATCTTGCTTTTTCTGCCCTGTCCTGGGGGGACGATACGCAGCTGCCCATTGTTGGGTGGGTGCTGTGGCAACGGCCCTGTAGACGTGAATGGTTGTGATGGTGCTACGGAATTGCGAACGCGATACGTGAGTGGAAACGAGGTATAGTTGGCTAGGATATGTCCCAGCGAAGGAGCGGGTATAAAGGAGGAGGCTGAGCCGTCGAGGTTTGTGTTCTTCTTCAGACTCTGGATTTGATCATCCAAACCGACGCTGGAATCATTCTGACTGCCGTGACGTGACTGTCACGTCCTGTAACCAAGCTGTCACGCTTCCTTTTACTAACCTCGGACTAGCTCATGTTGCCATATCTTCGACGGGTCACTAGCTTGTCAACCGTTTCATGAATCCACTTATGTATGTCCTGTCCTGGCCACCCGCAGTTCACTGTCAGCAGACGACAATTATGTATAAAAGACCCAGGACACGCAGAGGCGGCCATTCAAACCCGACGGTCCAGTTTGGATGTTGGCTAGAGCCACATGTCCGGAAGTGCTCATGATATCACCCAAATGCAAGTGATACGTAACATCTTCCCTCATTGCTTCAGCAAACAGTGCACAGCAATGACGATGACTCGCCGGCTGTCGGAGACCTCTGACGAGCAGACGTTGCGGTGTCTGTTGCTGCATATTTAGCTCGTCTCACATGTATCTCTCCAACATTTCTAGCTCAGGCGCAGCCGTATTAGATAGCGGTTGCACACATACACCCGCCCACTTACGATGTGGGAATTAGAGCCGTTTAGTAGCAAAGACCTCGATAGATTGGTGTGTGACATACTTGCTGACGTACAGATGCCCACGTTCTGCCAGACTCAACTACTTACTGGTTTAAGTGTTTGATGGGCAGCAATCAAGCTAATCGGCTTCCGTCTGTCTGAGCTGTCAGGTAAGTACTAATTTGGATAGCCGTGATCCAGAGCTATTCTGAGCGGCCCCCTCGTCGATGTTTAGTTATATTGCGAGGCTCACATACGTGCAAAACGCGAGGCTCGGGATGGAGAACATGCGGATGGACGGAAGTGGCCTGACCTTTCAGAGAGCGAGCTTTCTCCGATGCTCTCTATGGTCTTCCTTTACACCGCTCAGAGAAGCACTGCCCGTGCTTGGTCTCGATGCTCGATTACCTTGTTTGACTTGAGGTTGGAGACTGTAGGTGCCAACGCTCTCTCCCTACTCTTCGACATGATCAGACACGTGGTCGCATTTACAACTACGTAGGCTACAGGAGATAAAACGGAAATCCACCAGCTCCACACAGTGCAAGACTTTTTTTTGGCCAAGCTCTGGTCCAAGGTGGCCTACAGCTATAGTTTGTCTACGTACGCCGTATCCACTTGGACTGGAGCGTTCCCTGCTAAATTAAATTAGGTGATCCCGGTATTTATTCATTCTACCAGTAAGTGTAAATGCACCGCATTATGGATGAATGCCTCCCTTCCCTTCTAGTCGTTCCCTTACTTCCGCCGGAAACCTGGTGTGCCAAATTTGATCCTTCCATCGCGGGCTCCGCGGCACTGCTGTGCCTGTGGTGAAATTAGGCCCCCAAGGATACGTCGTTGCCCCCGGAAACCTATGTCGGGATATGTTTGACCGAATTGCCAAGTCCACGGTTCTGCCCTTGAGACGGCGTGATGGTGATATGCAAATACAACTTGTGACAGGTCAGTCAATATGTTGGATATATCACTCTCCTATCGAGTGTAGGTAATAACTTTCATTTAGGTATCTAATGGCCACTTATTCTCAAACGTAGCCGAATCATTTTGTCAGCTGAATGCGAAAGGCACAGATCGGTTAACCGAACTGAGAGACGATGTACTGCTAAACAACAGGAAATCCTTACTACTAAGACAGTGAAAATGACGAAGCTTTACAATAAATCTCTCGCTGATTTGTGCTGCAAGCTAAGGAGCAGGCGGCTGATCATAGAGCCTAGTCAATGGGTGGGGTCTACGATTTTGTCAAGGCAACTGTGTGACTGATTCTGAGAGAACTTATAGTACAGCCTGCCATGCTCAGACATAGCAGGTCGCCCCAAGCACCTATGCGTACGTACCTGAACTCACGCTGTAAACCTGTGACGTATGTCGGTTACTGTTGTCATGCAATTGACACGAGGCACGATCGTCCCATATGTTCAAAGATGACACAGTACTGCATGCCCTGGAGTCTGAGGCCTGAGACGCTATGGTGCTCCAGCAAAGACGACCATGAACACGAGTCGCATCGATGGCCAACCGATAGCATTGCAAGCATTCTTGCGGTTGGGAGTGCATGGAATGACGTCATCGCTGCCAGGCATGAACGGTCAGGTCAATATTAATGGTCGATTACCACCCCTTTTAAGTTTTTTTTTTTTTTTCCACCCAGACAGACCAGAGAAATTGCATCCTTGTTGCATTTATGTACATACATGACACTGTACGTATTGCCAAGGGTCTTCATAGATTTGCCGGGGGTGTCTTTCATTCGGAGATATGGCGCCCACGAGCGATGACTGCGTCAAACATATCCTGAAATATTATCCCTCCGCGCTAGTTTCTACGCTGTGGCAGTGTGATCAATCGCCATCATTCTTTGTTGATCAACTCAAGCACTGGCATCGTTCAGCCGAAAATCACCCAGATCTTGGCTGTGTATTTGGATGCATACTCTAGTGCTCTATGGACATCGTTGAAACCGGGAGGACGCGATCAGCTGTATATGAACATATCTACATAGCTTGTATTGCAATGTTGTGACGGCGTGTAATGCAAAGTTTGGCATCAAACAGTCAAATGTATATCCCGGATCAAAATGGTTCGTGAACAATCGGGCACGTCTCTAAAACGTGGCTGCGTAACGATCAACATATATGTAAGGCAGCAGTAACTGAGGCAAAAAGAGGAATCTGAGGATGAAATATTCTAGCAATGTGGACAAGTCCGAACAGATCGTTCTTCACTGATAACGACAACTGATCCATCGCAATCACATCAAGAGTAACTATCTGTTGCCCGACATCATGCTTTCCGCGAAAAACTTTCAGTAAAAGTGTAAACGAGACAAACAAGATGGTATGCATCACGTTCCAGGAGTGGCGCCAGAATTGGATATGGTTCGTTAGAGTGGAAATACCCGCGCACAAATACGTAACAATAGCGTTCAAAGTTCATTGCAAAACGTCCAAACTAAGAGCCAGGTACAACGAGGGGCGAAAGGTGTCAACGCTCACGTGATGACGAGCTGACACGAGGGACGGTATGCGGCCCCCATTGCACGCTGGATTACATGTGTCCATTCGCTTAGAGCACCAGCGCAGCACCCACGAGGGCGCCCACGGAAGCGACGAGGGTGCCGAAGACGCCTCCGAAGGGGAAGGGAACAAGGCCAACTGCGGCGCTCGAGGAAGTAGTGGCAGCGGAGGTGGAAGTCGTGGTCGTGGTCGTGGCCGTCTTGGCGGGGGAGGTGGACGTCGTCGAGCCAGTAGTGGTCCCTGCTGCAGAGGTACCGGTAGTGGTCGCTGCTGCGGAGGTGCCGGTGGTGGTCGCTGCTGCGGAGGTGCCAGTGGCGCTACCGGTAGGTGTCCCAGTAGAAGTGGGAGTACCGGACGTGCCGACGACTACCGTATACGTGAGCATGGAAGCAAGCTAGAAAAACAGCGGACGAACTGGCTGCACACTCTTCCTGCTGAAGAGCCAGGGCAGTGGCGAGGTCCTGCGCGGAACAACTGGCGGTCAAGCAATCTGTAGCATCCGTCTGGAACGTAGAGGATGTGCAGACACATTGCAAGTCAGTGCTGTCGCGCGTGCGTTAGAGGCATGCTGCCTTAGAGGATGACGTCGGAGAAAATAGGGTGCTCACTAGCTGCTGCAACCGGCGCTGCTCGCGGCCTGGGTGACACACTGAAGCAGACATGCGCTCAAGGACGCGGTGCTACCGGCAGCCGAGGTGGTGTCCGACTGCGCCTGGACGGCGACGAGGGAGGCGGCGAGGACAACCAGGAGAGACTTGGCGTTGGAGAACATGATGGTGGTGTCTGCTTGTTTTTTTTTCCTTTCCTTCGTGGAGAAGAAAGTGCGGGGTAGATAATTCCATGGTGTGCTCACCCGAATAATATACGGAGGAGCGTGGGAATGCGGAGCCGCGATGTGATGTCACGGGGAGTTGCCGAAGTTTATAGACGCCGGGGGTGCTGCTAAAAGGGGAAAGAACTCTAGAACCAACGTCCAGGTCGGATGTCGTCCACATCGTCCACCAAAGTAAATTGTAAGTAAGTAAGTCGACTGAGTGCTCGACCGACGAGGAAGACAAGTCGAACAGCGTTCGGCGTCGGACGGTGAGTGTGCAGTGTAACAGGCACCGCAGGTGTCACGTAGATGGTCCCCCCTCGCTGTTGCTATTTCCGCACGCAAAGGCGGTCTGGACACGGCTGGATTGCCAGCCCGTCTCACATGTGTCGCGAAGGGACCTTCTCAGATCTCTCGGAGTCCAATGGGAATGTCTTATTTATATTCCCGCTCATTCGTCGATCGGTCTGTCCTCTGTCCCCCTCTTCTTTGCGCGCTCACACCTCTGCAACGTTCCAGTGATATCGCTCCGCCTGCACCTCGCGGCGACGGCGCACAGACATAGCACCAGCTATTCTAGATCCCAGAGCGGTGCACTCCGACCGAATAAGGGCATGCCACCGTGAATCGAAATCTACAAGTGTCCATTTCGCGAGCCCACGGCATCTTCTGCTCTTCCCTCCCGGCAGCCTTTTATCTCCAACACAGACTGATTCAGCCAACGCCAGGCTTCTTCAAACAGGTCCCCTCACTCCCTCGCTTCCTCCACTCACCACTGCTCTCTGCCTCTGATCATGCCCACCTCGCGCTTCAGCTCGCAACAACCCTCGCCTCACACGGGCGAGGGGGTCAACACGATTCACGACGTCCCGCGTTCTTTCCCCTACGAATCCCCAAGCAACCAACCCACGACTCTCAATCATGACTCGCCACGCACCCCCCGCTCTGCCTTCCCTCTGATGTTCCCGTATGTCCCAGCAGTACAGCCCTTCACGCCGCGTCTCCTTCCGACGTACAGTCCACGAACGTCGACGACGACATCGACGTATGCAGGCCAGCGCCCGCGCACGGACAGCGCATGGGCCCCGCGTGCACCCCTTTTGCGCGCCCATCGGTGCAGCCAGTCCAGCCATAGCTACGTTTCAGGCCCAGGCCCAGGTTCCAGCTCAATCAGCCAGTCCCGATTCTCACGCGATCATCATACCGAAGGCCTATACTGTGAATCGCTAGCCTCGCCTCATCCATTCAGCCAGGCCCAGACCCCTAGTGTCACAGCCATCGCTGGCGCACTTGGGCACCACCACCTGGCCGACGCCTACAGGAATCCGATCCGCGGTGCTCTGCAGATGCCCCCTATGGTCGACGGTGAACGGGACAGGCCGCCTTGTAGACAGTCGTCCCTCTGTGCACCCGAAGAGCGTGTGCAGATAAGACGAGGACATGAGGCTGACCGTCCGCAGCAACGTAATGACGAATCGCACCACGCTTCCGCAGGCGACACGCTTCCAGATGCACCGTCGCTGATCGCCGCACGTCGCCAGACCACCGCCTTTGACGCCTTCGCCAGCCGTCGGCAATCGCAACCCAAGCCGTCTGTTCCCAAAATCGATCCTGTCCAGGCATACCGTCGTCTTGAAGCCGTCGCACGTCGGTCCAACCTTCCCTTCGACGATCACTTCAGCCACGAGCGCGTCAGTGTACTATGTAAAAAAGATGCCCGTACGCGTGAACTGCTCCGGCAAAGAAGGAACGAGCACGTGCGCGTGGAGGAAAGGGACCCTAACTTTCGTACGTACATGACCCTGCTAAATTATATTTCCACTGTTTCCGATGATCCTGATCCTTTGTTCCTCTCCGCGAGCCATACCGGGTGAATTCGCTGACTCAAACCTACTTCTTATGTAGATGTGATCGGAGCAGCTCTCGAGGACGTCATGTTATACGCCTCGACGTCGCTATCGATCGGCCATGTTCAACACGATCTACCTATCGTCGTGGTCGCATGCGTCGAAGAACTTATCAAAACTGGTAGGTGGTCTTACCCATGTTATGAGGTCTTCGGATCATCGTCTCTGCATATCGCACTGCACAGGCATCTACCAACACGGCCTCTTCCGACAGCTCCCTAACCGTGATCGACATCTCCAACTGGTTCATGTCTTTGACAAGCAGAACGGTTTTGGTGCGGGATTCAATATGCGAGGCCAATCTATGCCAGACGTATGTGCCCTCCTTACGACGTTCATATCTAATCTCCCGGGCCCGCTCATTGATCCGTTACTGTTTGGACCACTGTGGGAGTGGTGTGTTAGTCCGAGCGTGGAGTGGGAGGAGGCAAAACAGCAGAGGCAGAGAGAGCAAGAGGAAGAGGAGGACGCAAAGTTGGAGGGAAGTAGCGTGACGATTCCTCCACATGGGCATTCGAGATCCAAAAATGGTCACAATGGTTTGGGTCGTGCTGCTCCCGTGAACAGACAAGCTAAGGACGACGAAGAGGAAGACGATCACAACCGAATCCTCCTCGCGCAATGCCTTCTCCGACTCTCACCTCTTCCCAATCTTTCTCTCCTGGTGTATCTCTGTGCATTTTTCACCCAGCTCCCTCTTTGTCCAGATAACGGCATCCAGTTCGAGGACGTTGCAAGGATTTTTGGGGTGAAACTGTTGGGGAGCCGGGGTAGTAGCACCCCGCCTGGGGCGAAGAATATGGAGGCTGTAGCGGACGGGAAATCAGAGCTGAATGGAAAAATAATTTCGCAGAAGCTGATGATGTGGCTGTTGGTGCGATGGCAGAGGATATCTGACGGGTTGTTTTCTGACCATGAGCACGATGGGATTAGCGAAAGTTTGTCATCGCCTTCACCCACCGTGGTCCCGCTACCTTCTGGTCTTCACGCCTCATCTTCTCCTTCGTCTGCCGCTATTGCGAGAAAGGAAAAGAAGAATGAGGCGCCCTCAGTGTTACTACCGCAGCGTGCGGTTGAAAAGAGGAAGGTTCCCGGCAGTGGCAGCGGCGCCATCAAATCGAGTCAGGCTAGAACAGGTAGCGATGCCTCGTCACTACGCCCTCGAACAATACAAGCACGGAGTCATAGCCAGTCGTCTTCGTCCTCGTCTGACGTTGGTATTGATGATGGGGAATTAGACGAAGGGGAGCTAGCAGAGGAACATCAGAGACGGAAGAAGCGAGAGCGCGGTTCGCATCCATCATTATCACCTTCCTCGCCCTTGTGCCCCCCCTTAGGTCACTTCCAAAATCCTGTTCATGTGCTTGCTCCTGCTCTTCCTGCTCTCACAACCACGTCCATCCGCATCACGCCGAAGCCGAGGTGATTCGCGCAAGCTGCAACTCATGGAAAGGTATTGGTCTGGCCGGTGCGGGTGTGTTTATACCCCCTCATTGCGTTGCAACTTTCCCTTCATGAGAACCAGCTCATCTTTCGGCGACGTTCTTAGGCTTGCTGTTCTTGGAATATCATAGGAATGGGATTTTTCGGGCTTTAGATTGTTCTTCGATGCGTTATTCACTTTGCTTTGCATGGGGCATTTTTCCGTTGTGGTTTGTACGTGATGTTGTGGACTTGTTATCCACTGGCATACCTATGTGCTTTCTCCATCTCACATGGAGTGGTTGGTGTACAGAGCGCGTTCGGCCCTTCTAGATTGCTCAGGGAACAGCGCAATGCTTATACGAGCCACATTGCGAGCTTTCATGTTGTTCCCTGGTCCTTGATTCTTCCTATTTATGCTTACCCCCTTTCAATCAAGGATCATGCCCTCGTGAACCCATTGGAGGTATTGCCGTCCACTTTCGGTTTCTAACAAGCCTTACGGTCCCGAACGAGGGCCGATGGCCCAAGTGGACAGCTTTAGGTATGAGCTCGGGCAGTACTGACCATTTCGGCTTTTGTATGCTACTACGTGAAGTAGAATATATTGCTAATGACCGTGTACAGGGCAGCGATAGCCATGTATTGATCAACATCGTTTTGTCGCATGCATATGACTTGGCACTTGTACCTTTCGGGACCGCGCACCCGGCAACCCCGGATCCTAGGGGACGGAGGTAGGTTCCGTCCGAAAACCCCTGCCAGGAACACGTTCCGTCGAGCGCGCTATCCAGTCCCTGCGCACAGCAGTCATGCGCTGACTCCGTCTGACCGCTCACGCCAAGAACTCTATATACTACAGGTTTGTTCTAATCCTTCACTGGACCAGGTGAGGAGTATAGGGATACTCGTCCACTGGAGAACCACTACGGATATCAACCCCAGAGTCATTCATACCTAGCCTGAAACAACTTCGAGGAACTGAACAGCCGCAAACAGCAAGTGTATACTTACTGTCTGATGTGTATACTGTGTATGCGGCAGTATTACTTACCCGGCTCGGGGCTGGTATCAAGCCAAGGACGCTACCTGGTAGTAACTTTCACAGGTTCTGCGTTCCAGTCGTCTGTCATGGGGTGGCAGGAGCGATGTCCGGCATTTCACGACCCGGCTTTAGTTACCACCTTTACAATGAATGATGGGGTATAAAACTGCGGGTCTGAAGAATCAACTGATACTACATTGCGAACGCGCGAGAATGCATTCTCTCACCTTGGCTTCCCTGATAGTCCTGGCGGGGCTGGTGGCCGGGATTACCCTTCCTGCTGTCACAGACCCTGATGTCATCAATGCAACTTGTCAAGCTATTGTTGCTGCCATATCCTCAGAATCTGCAGTGTACTATGAAGGTGTATTGTTTTCTTCTTCTGCATATTTATTTCCTCACCTTAAGTTGTAGGTGACCAATATGACAAGGATATATATCACTGGGCATCCTCTAGCACACAGGAGGCAGGTTGCGCAGTCGAACCTGGAACACCGGAAGACGTTGGAACAGTTGTACGTGTCCTGAAGGCATGACCATGATGACAGTACCATGTCGTATAACTGCATTATCACAGCTTCAGATTATTGCAGAGAATAACTGTGCCTTCGCAGTGCGTCATTATGCGTTCTTGATTGGTTCGATTGATAAATACGTGTACATCAGGTGAAAGGAGGTGGACATACCTCAAATCCCGGCTTTTCATCTACACCTGGGGTACAAATCGCGATGTACAGGTTCTCCGAAGTCATCTACAACTCTACGACGCAAACTGTCACAGTCGGAGCGGGCCTGATCTGGGATGACGTGTATGCTGCTCTTGAACCGCATGGTGTTAACGTTGTTGGCGGTAGGGTTACCGGTGTAGGTGTAGCAGGGTTCACTCTTGGTGGAGGTATGCAAGTGTCTCTAGACAAAAACGGATTTGGCTACTTGACTCGATATTCTTAAGGGTACTCCTGGCTGACAAACCAATATGGTTTGACAATCGACAATGTTGAAGCATATGAGCTTGTCCTTCCTAACGGAACGATTGCCAGTGTCACTCAGTCGTCCTACTCGGACTTGTTCTTCGCTCTCAAGGTGAATCTTATTATGTTAGTTTATGGGAAGCAAGCTCATCTTCGATTGTCGTCGCAAGGGAGGGTTTAATAACTTCGTGCGTGGCTGCCTTCGTCGTTACAGCAGGTTGAATTAACCCCCCAAATCTTAAAGGGCATTGTAACTAGATTCACTCTGAAGGCATTCCCACAAGGTGAGGTATGGGTATGTCCTAGGAATTCGACTTGCAGCACATCCCAGCTCACATTTGCTCCAGGGTGGCGCAATTGTCTTTTTAGGGAGTGCAGATGAGGTCACTACCGCTACTGCCAATTTCTCAGCAAACAGCACCGACCCAAAAGCCTCAATAATCACAACTTACAACTATCTGTTTGGGCTGGTGAGTCCTGTTCCTGTCGACGTAAACTCAGCCTAATCATTGCTTAGCCTGCTATATCTGCTATCTTATTCTACGATGGTCCCTCTCCTCCTGCAGGGATATTCGATGAATTCCTAGCGATTCCGTACTTGTCCAAAGATATTAGTACGCGCTCGTTCTTGTCACTCGTTCAATCTTCTCCCTCAAATCAAACAGCTGGTTTGCGGTACACCACATACCTCCTTGTAGAGACTTTTACTGAGAAAGTTTAATAGTGCCGTCTTTAATACTGTCTCCGTGACGGGCTATCCGATGGAGCTGCTTCAGGCAATTTCTGACGAAGCCGCTGTACGTGCTTCCTTCATGAGGACAAGGACATAACTCGACTGCTTTTTGCCTTACAGCACTGGGCAGAGAGCCTTCTTCTTTCGTCTGGAGTCTTCATCTCATACGATGTTGAACCATTCCTGTCAAGTATATTTACCCACAACACTTCCTCGTCAGCCTACCCAGGATCACGCGAACTTGCCGTGTATCCATTAAATCTGTACTTTGGATGGTGGACTTCCGCAGCAGATGAGAAGATGCAGAATGCGATTCGTACAACCGCGAGCACGTTATACAACAAAGCAATTCAACTTGGACAGAACATATCTGGCGCACCGCTATATAATAACTATGCTATTTTTGATACGCCGCTGGAGAGCATGTATGGGGAGAACTTACAAGCCCTCCAACAAATCAAAAATATAGTGGATCCGACCAATGTAATGGGTCTAGCTGGTGGCTTCAAGTTCTGATATCGTCACATTACTGCTTATTCACCCCTCTATATTGTGTATATCATGTATCACAGCTAGAGATACTATCTCGATTGGAATATAGGTTATATGGTAGTCTAGCCTTAGTATTTGCTACGTTGCTCACTGACAGGTATTGCATATGTACTAGATAATGCAGAAGAGCACTGGGATTGTCTGGCAAAAGTCTTCGTTAGGCTCAATTACTATATTTCCCTATATTTTAAGTACGAAACTTTGCGCGCGGCCCATAGCACTTCGTGCAGTTGGCCAAGACATAGCGTTTGCTGCAGAGAGTGATGATCGGCAAACTCACATATATGGGATCCAGGCCGCAGTGAGGGAGTAGCGGAAACAGCACACGAAGGACAACTGCGCGTTGTGGAGGCCCAGTGCACCATGCTTCTGTCGCACATCCGCGAGGCGGGCACGCTTGACCACTGTATAGCCGTAGTGGCAGGGCGGAGCTAGCTAGGCTCACCGCACTAGTACACTAGAGGTAGAAATAGGAATTCAGGGGTTTGGTCGCCAGATAAAGGGTAATTCGGAAGAACTTTCCTACGTACAATCAGCGTATCGTACATGCTGGATACCGAATCATAGACTACAGTATGAGTTTTTCACATGAATAGAGAAACAGAAACACAAGGAAAATACTAATAACCAATAGACAGAACACTTAGACGTCGAGACGTGTAGGTTAAACGATCGGTGGCGAAGTCCGAACCGACGGACGTAGTCGGTCGCCACAATAATAGCGATCTGGCGACGACTCGGTGTGAATAGCCTCTGCGACTCATACCACGAACACCAGATGAACCAGATCGACAAACAGGTGCTGGCGACGTCACCCATCTGGGCCGTACACTCCTTGTCGATGAGTCGTTACAGCAGGTTGAATTAACCACCCAAATCTTAAAGGGCATTGTGACTAGATTCGCTCTGAAGGCATTCCCACAGGATGAAGTATGGGTATGTTCCAGGAATGCAGCACATCCCAGCTAACATTTGCTCCAGGGTGGCACAATTGTCTTTTTAGGGGGTGTAGACGAGGTCACTGCCAATTTCTCAGCATTCTCAGCAAACACCATGGACCCAAACGCTTCAATCTTGACAACCTGCACCTACCTGTTTGGGCTGGTGAGTTCTGCCCCTATTGGTGTGAAAGGGCAAACGCATGGCAATTACCGCTCAGCTTACCATATCTGCTATTCTATTCTATGATGGCGCCTCTCCTCCTGCAGGGATATTTGATGAATTCCTAGCGATTCCGTACTTGACCAAAGATATTAGCACACGATCGTTCCTTTCGCTTGTTCGATCTTCCCTCTCAAACCAAACAGCTGGCTTGCGGTATGCAACGCGCACTGTCTTCTTGTAGAGACATTACTGAGAAAGTCCCATATTGCCATCTTTAATACCGTCTCCGTGACGGGCTATCCGATTGAGCTACTTCAGGCAATTTCTGATGAGGCCACTGTGTGTGCTTTCCTTCATTAAGGAAAGGACGTAAACCAGCTAATTTTTGCCTTATAACACAGGCAAGAGAGCCTTCTTCTTTCGTCTGGAGTCTTCATCCCATACGATGTTGAACCATTCCTGCCAAGTATATTTACCCACAATACTTCCTCATCCGCCTACTCAAGGTCGCGTGCACTTGTTGTGTATCCATTAAACCTGTACTTTGGGTGGTGGATCCCTGCAGCAGATGAAAAGATGCAGGACGTGATTCGTACAACTGCGGGCGCGTTATAGGATAAAGCGATTGAGCTTGGACAGAACATATCCGAAGTATCGATATATAACAACTACGCCATTTTTGATACCCCGCTGCAGAGCATCTACGGGGACAACCTGAATGGAGCCAAACCAGAACAAGGCTAGAGTAAAGGTAACTTAGAGAGTGAAACACAACAGAATGGAGAACCCACCTCAGTGTTGCTGGAACAACGACTGTGTACGCAAGCGCGCGCGGAAAATATATAAGAGGGTACTAGCGGCAATCACCGGCGCCTAGCTACAGTAAATATTAAACAAGTCGTCTCGCGTTGACTCCAACACAACCTACAAGCCCTCCAGCAAATTAAGAATGCAGTGGATCCGAACAATGTGATGGGCCTAGCTGGTGGATTCAAGTTCTGATTATCATTCATACTAGACTTACGTAGTGCTAGCAACCAGATGCCATGTTGCCCGCGGACAAGTCCACTTGGTATTGCGTACGTACTAAACAATGTGGAAATTACCATTGAGATCGTCTTCCAAGAATCTGATCCTGGTAAAAGCCTCTTCGTTAGGCCCAATTCGTATGCATATACCACTGTACATACTGCAGCAGACACGGACGGGTCTGTGCTTTCTACTGACACTGGTCAAGCCGAATTTTGATTGTGATTTTCGGACACGTTATAGCGTGATTATTAAATATAACATCCATGTAACATAATCATAATTCTGGTGATCTTGGTCATTCTGCTGTTAGATTGCTACATTGAACACAATGAAATTTCGTTATGTGCGTTCTCTTTGGAGAGAACCCATAAGTACCATCACTTACGGCAGCGACAAGCTGCTGACCCATCCGAGTCTTTCTACGCCCACCTGATCATTTCTCCACCGACCTGCCAGACCTGGCAAGTTATAGACAGCTAATCCAGAAGCGAGTGTTACGCCAATCAGAAGATGCCTCCTGCCTCTGTGGAGTCAATATACAAACTCACATTCACGTTCGAGTCGAATGCCATAGTATATATACATACGTTAAAACCGCGTCCCAAGGAAGGCGGAGAAGCACTGAACTTGCAAACTCCGTTATATCGCCTGGTCCCACAGACCCTATGATATACCTCTTATGTTATCATGATCACTTCTCTCCTTCCACCCTGTCGTTATTTAACGTTGGAAAATATTCATCTGAAGCACAATTACCTCAAAACCTATCCACATAACCTCGACATACAAATGCATTAGAAACCCACCCCCTGGTGACCACCGCGTCTTATTACAACGGGTACTATATGCTTGTTGTGGTATACAAGTATAGATTTTCTCTTCGCTCGATGCAGCTGACCTCATTTGATGCTTCCGGTTCTTCATTTCATCTATCAATCAAAATTTCTGGCCGACGGAGTCGGCACTGCCTTAGTTATGACAGCAGGGACCTGATCCAGACAGTTCAATACCACGCCATTTTTTCTAAATTTTATTCCGCGAAGAAGGTACATAAACTGGTAAGTTCTGACATTCTGAACCTGTTACACTATGGACTACCTTACATTCCCTTCCTTTTTCCTCGCTATCCTCGCAGTATTTGCAGGTATCACTACAGTAATCGCTGATACCAATATTGGCTATGCAACCTGTGAGGAAATCGCAACTTCTGTATCCTCTGCATCTGCAGTATACTACCTTGGTATTGTTCTTTTCCTTCCTTCCGAACATGCCACTTCAGCTTATTGCTGTAGGACCTGACTATGACTGGGATATGTTTCATTGGGCATCTTCGAGTACACAGCTTGCCGCATGCTCTTTCGAGCCTGGAACTCCAGAAGACGTTGGAATAGCTGTATGACCCAGTAT
>JADGIP010000348.1:0-20993 GCA_016618355.2 Astraeus odoratus | reverse complement strand
GTTTGGATTTCACCCGGTATACACCGTGTCCGTCGCACCCTTCCGCAAATCCTCAGCGACCCTGGGTTTACGTCGCGCTATATATTCGACTGCGACTTCTTTCTTGCGAAGAAGACACGGAGGTAAGACAGAATCATGCCCACAAAGGCATCTGGTCTATTGCTGACTGCCGTGGTATACAAAGTACCGTTGCAATGGATTCACACAGGAGTGGAGCCATGTTGGTGAGTCGACGTAGGATTCTCCAGCCCTACATACACCAGCATTTGCCGCAACAGTAACTCGGCCCAAGTTTCTGCCGGCGTCATCGTTATATTGTTTTCCCGCTCTCAGCGTGTCTTGTGTCGGGAAGATGCGCCCGGCCTGATGTATCCACCTCGGTGGTGACGGGATATACGGGTCACGAACAGTGTACATGGCTTCGGGACATCATGATGTTCATTTCAGCAAGGAAGTACCTTGAAGCGAGGACGCTTACTTCCCGAGCTAGACTTGGCCACGGGCCCACGGTGTGGTGCATTTATAGGTCAAAGGTCTCCCAAATGGCTGGCCTGAGTCCAATCGTGATGCCAGGATGACCTTCCACCATCTTTGATCTGCACACGCTAACTCTCGTTGGTGTTGGTCTCCCTGCCATCGACAGTACCCCCATTGGGAGTTTCAATTCATCCATCGCTCGGCACCTCAGCCATGTCCCGGAAAATAAATAACTCTACCCTACACTCCCAGAGCTCCCTCTCGTTCTAACCAATCTCCCCGTCCAGCCTCGTTTATCTCATCGGACAAGGGACCTTGTCATGACATTCCTTCCCTCCCTGTCCCAGTGTGCGTCTGTCAACTGCAGTGCGGATGGACTGACAGCCGAAAAGATGATTGCAACCTCACCTAGCCCTGTTACTTCGGACGGCCCATGTGCCGTTGATCGACCATCCGGCTCTTCCAGCGACCAGCAACCGGCCGTCGTCGTATCTTCTACTCGGTTCTTCTTGATTATGATTTGTCTATGGCTCGGGAACTTCACTGCTTACTTCAATGAGACGACCGCTACCACTGCGATGCACACCATCGGAGCAGATCTGGACGACCCCCAAAATCAAAACTGGATTGCAACCGCCTACTTGCTCGGCTTCACCGTCACGCAGACGTTACTCGGCAAATTCAGCGATATCTTCGGTCGCGCTCAGGTCTTCAATGGCACTATGCTCATCTTCGCCGCCGGTACTCTCTGGTGTGCACTCGCGGAGGTGACTGCTACTTCCTATACTCCGAGGCGTATATAGTCTCACTCTATTCCATAGTCCATGAATTCTCTAATTGGCGCTCGTGTCCTTCAGGGGATAGGCGCGGCGGGGCGGCAATCCGTAGCTGTCATCGTCATTCTTGACATTACGACTCCAGATACACGAGGATTGTGGCTAGGCTTCTTAAATATGTCCTCGGCCGTTGGTCTTGCCGTTGGACCCATCCTCGGTGCGATCCTTTCAGTCGATACGAACTGGAGATGGATCTTCCGAACGACGCTCATGCTTATCGTTGTTACTACGCTTGTTGCTATGGCCAACTTGCGATATCCCGTGCCCTACAGAAAGGAGTGCATCGGCCTTTGCGCACAGCTGAAGGAAGTCGATTACATCGGATGCATCCTAGCGGTCGCGATTTCTAGCACTATATGCATTGCAATAGAAATAGGAAACAAGATGTTTCCATGGAATGTAAGCTGCCTTGCACGAGCTATGCCGGACTCTTACTCATAAGTCAATAAGTCGACACCTGTCATCGTCCTGTTCCTCTTGGGCGGATTCCTTATCCCCATTTTCGTCTACTACGAACTCAAGGTAGCCAAACACCCCGTGGTCGATATGCGCCTATTCGGCATCCCAAACATCCCAGTTACGTGTCTCATAAATTTCCTTACCGGAGCAGGTTACTTCGGCGCTGTTTTCTTCCTCCCGCGGTACTTCATCGATGTCAAAGGTTCCAGTCTGATAACGTCTGGTCTTCAAATGTTTGGTCTTATCCTCTCCCTCGGTGTTTCCTCTGTTGCTGGTGCCAACATCCTCTCGCAGACTGGACAGGTCCGTCTCGTCGGTGTCGCTGGAGGCGTGCTGTATGCATTGGGTAGTGGACTGATGCTACTCGTGGGACGGGACACCTCCGCGACGCGAACTATTGGCTTCTCTGTCATCACTGGAATCGCTTCCGGACTCCTCTATCAACCTTCTCTCGTCGTCGGACCGATGTCCGTCGAACCCCATCAAGTTGCGGGGATCAGTGGCTTCCTATCTTTCCTCCGCACGCTCGGCGGGACATTCGCTACAGCACTCCTGACCGCCGTGTTTGAGACGAACTTCACGACTACGTTGGCGCAAGGGGGTGTCGTGCCGGCCTCTCTGATTCAACAAGGGCTAGGATTAGCTGACGATAGTGCGAGCGGGATGTGGCCGCAGTATGAGAGCGAAATTACAAACGCGCTCGTGAAGGCATATCACCTCGGGACTGTCCCTGCGATCTGCTTTGGGATGGTCTATGCCGTTGCGGTAGTGTTTTTGAAAAAGGTGGATTTCGTACCGGCATGGCAGAGGAAGTGCTTGCGGAAGGTGGCTGAAAACCATTCGCTGGGGACCGCGGCCATGGACGTGGAGAAGGAGATTGCGTAACTGGGTGAAGGACATATTCCCAACTTCATTTTTTTCTCGTGGATCGGTCCAAGGTGCTCTGCTCGCGAAGACCCCTGTATGATGCATACGACAACCACTTTATCCTTCCATCCGGACGCTGCTTTCTTGCCTTGCTTTTTTGTTCATTTCCCCATAAAGTGCACTGCTGGCCGGGTTTCTGTGAATCACGCTTTTATGCCAACATTCCTCTTCATGTAACCATACATTGTTCCATCTGCATCGTTAGCATTCATCCCCCTCCCGCCGTTATCGCTATATATATGTATAACACGTACCACATAGCCAGATACCACGCCAACCATATACATAAGTTAGACATCTGTCACGTCCCTCCCCTTCGCATTTTATTCAGTCCTTGTCAGGGTTCTTTTTCATTCTAAGCCTGAGCACGTCATAGATCATGCAGTTACTAGCACGAGACAAGTATATACTGTACATCATGGGATCGAGTTTTGTGTTTATAGACATGCTTTTTTCGGGATATACGAAGCGTTTGCGTACGAAGGAGTTGTCGCAGGAGCACGACTTTGAGTTGGGAGTCTAGATATACAACTCTAACGAATTATGACCTCCTCCGTACTACAAGTCTCAGTTTCGATGTCCAAACTCATCAATAACTGACTTTGGCGGACTGTACACCCCCAGGGGCACATACGGGATGTCGTGGAACCTGGCAACGTGTAGCCTCACTCTGAAATAAAGTGTATCATAACTTACCCAAATGCCCCTGGACCCCCTGTCTCCATCCCTCGAGGAGTCCCCGTCCACTGCGGCGCACCGGTAATGCCAATGACTACCACTCGTAGACCATACTTGTACTCTTGGGTGCCCAGCGCAGAGCCGTTCTGAGCATCTAAGAGTGCTATGAGATCAGGTACGGCTGCCTTCACCTGCCAGTCCGCGATAAAAAGGGGTCAGAGATGATAAAGATACCAAGACACAGACTCGTACAGTAGTCTTGCCGTCTTCGGATATATGTTCCGCGTACAAGTTCTCGTTCTTGAATGGAATGACAAGCATTCCCATAAATTCCTTAGAATTATTTGGGTAATCCTCATCGGTGGAAAGCGCAGTGACCACAACCTCCCCGATCGTATGCCCTTTGTACAATCTTCATGTGACATGATCTCTCTACTCGCGCCAGGGCAGAACAGTACATAGTGCGACGCACCGTCTTCGAACATCCGTGATTTTACCAGAAAACAGCACCTTGGCAGACCCAGAACCCCCTACGGCGTCGACGATGATACGTCCTATATCACCGATATTGGATTGTTTCCTGGCTAGCATAATAGCCCTGCCAATGCGCCAGCTCAGAGAGACGGTGTTTGCGATCATCATCGTTTGTAGGTCTTTCGCCTTGAGTGGCTTGATTGCCATTCCGACGTGTGTCCTCATAAATGTTTAACATGTCAGCATCACAGACGCCACTAGAGACGATTGCAAAGCAAGTCACATACCCCATCTCAACGCAGGCAGCTCTCATAATGGCATCAGCGTCCGTGTCTCGCTTGGCACTGGTCATGATCTGTGAGGAGTGGGTAAACGCCCCATCGAAATGCTCAGACAAAGTGGACCCGACCACTATGTTCCCATCCCCACTCGAGATGGCACTGGGTAATAGATTCAGGCCCCTACTACTTGGATCAAAGACATTCGGAGTTGTTTGTGTCAGCTTAAGGGAGGTGAGCCCATCGTAGTCATTGTGACGCATGAAGACTTGCTGTGGGGTAAGCACGTCCCTTGGATACACCGTAAGTGAGTGTGGACCACCTACACGAGGAATAATTTACCATGAAATCTCCATCTATGATAGGCACGTTGTAGTTCTTGTCCGAACCTGTAATCATCTAGGGGACGTTCATTTACATAATAATGGAATATCTACAGGAAAAAGATGAGCATACGTTGATCATCCCGTTCGTACCCCCAATTTCCAGCGCACAGAGTGCATCGGGTTTAGCTATCTTTTTTTCGTGACTATGAGTGAGGGTTTGCACAAAAACATCTGTGTCTACACGTACCCCAACGAATGACCATAATTCTGCACACGCCTCATTATATCTTCCCATCCAAATCCATTACCCATCAAGCTGTTTCAGACGGAAGATAAAGGCGCACTCATTTCCAAGCAATCTCTCTGATGACACTTCGGGACTTCCCATACCACCCCCCCAACCAACTACGGCATCGGACGACATGGACGCCAAGTCCACGACGCGAATCACCGAACCAGCTCTCGCCATCTCCTTCAACTCAAGGAGGGTATGCAGGGGGGAGCCGCCACCACCACACCCAAGGACGTAGCACCCGTCTGCGATCCACTCGAGATCGGTCACGGATAAGAACCATTGATTGTCTCGTACGTTTGGGATGTATGAAAGAACGTCTGCCACCTGGTCGCGAGTATGATCACCCAGAGTACAAAAGTCGTCATACGTTCCCTGATTTATCTCGCCCGGAGAGCTGGCGCAGTTATTGTCGGTGTCGTCGATTTCTATGTGGTCCAGAATAGGCACCCCGTTCCATTCTCCAGCCGCTTTGACATAAAAGCGACACCGCCCAGAGGTATATGCGATGGGAATAACTTCGCTCTCAACGATTTTGACATGATGTGGGTCTGCGCCTGCAGAGACAGCGCGGTTAATAGCTCTTGCTTCGACTGTCTTCCTCACTTCAGATACAGGCGTGGAAGAGGTGTCTTCGAATGAATCGATGATCCCGGAAATCTTTAATGACATTCTCAGCGCAAGGAATAGTAACAGTAAGAGCTACTGGCCTGTGCGATAGCTGCGCCCACCGCATTCGCGACGTCGTAATGGGGGAACCGATGCACGCGGCTCACACCCTGCAGTTCATCTGGCGCAAGAATGGAGCCTCCTCCTACCAAGTAGATTGGCACTTCGCCTGCAGAGGTTTTCATGGCGTCCAACGTGTTTTGAAGCATCCTTTTGATGGACCTCTGGGCGCCCTCGACGACAGCTGGATTGATGTCGGCTACGCGCGACGAGTCGCCGACGGAGGCACGCCCTGCAGCAACAGCGATGTCAGTGGCGGTCAGCGTCGGTCCATTGAAGACCAGTGCTTGAGACGTGATGGTATGACCGACGGAAGTAGGCCCTACGGTCACCTTGTTTGTACCGGGGTCTTGACGAACGTGAGATCCTCCACCTAGTCCAATACTAGAGTGAGGTGAGAAGCCAGCTGCTACATCAGAGCCTTTCAAACAGTAGCTTCTCACCTGGTGACGTGCGGCATGGAAAAGTTCAGCAACACACCGCAGAGTTCGTGATGGGCCGCTGCCTGACGAGGGAAACCACTCGGCCTTTGAAGATCGTAAGAGGAGAACAAAACGGGAAACCATGCGACGAACAGTAACATGCCAATATCGGTCTGGGGTAGTCAGCGACTCGTCTTAGAAGGGAGACAATGCACCCCCACCGTAGTACCCCCGATGTCTACGACGAGTGCGGATTGTTTTGAGATGTCCGATCCGAGGGATGCTAGGAAGGCAGCCCCTCGCATAGAGTTTGTGGGACCAGAAGAGCTGGAGAGAAGCCACCGTTATTCCGCGGATGGGAGACGGAGCTTGCAAACATACAATGTCCTAATGGGCAACCGAGCAGCCTCTGTACAGCTGAGAAGCATCCCGTCGTTGCTCGTGATGAACACAGGGCAGCGGAGGCCGAGAGCACGTGCGGCGCGTTGGAAGCCTGAAACTGTCTTCCTAGCATACCTGACCAGTGAAGCATTCAGAATGGCGGCGTTCTCTCGTTCGAGCAAGCCTATATGCGCGACTTCTTTGGAGCATACTATGACCACATGCTTCAGTGCCTTCCGAACTATCGAAGCCACCTGTTCTTCCTGCTTGATGACGAAATCGATGGGAGCGAAGACAGCCGAGACGACGACGACGCGGATGCCCTGAGGAACTGTGTTGGTGAGGTACAGAAGAACATACGGCGCCAGTGCGGACCGTTTGCACGATTTCCCTGCAGGCACTCTCGATCTCACTGGGTTGCACCGGCGCGATCTCGCTGCCATCGATCTGGAGACCACCCGAGACGAGAAAACAGGGGCCCTCCAGAACTGGGGGAACAGTCCATTACATACTGATGAGACGGATGAAGACGGGAGCAGAACACACGGGATCTAAGATCAGGTGGAAAGCCGACGAACGGTGGCGTCCCCCGAGTGAAGGGACCGCACAAACGAATGACAGCTACGCGATCGAGGCGCCTTGAATCCCTCTCGATCAGTGCGTTGACGAAATGCTACCATAGATACACATAATTATCAGCGACATCATCGACTACGGTTGTGCAGTTGGACATCACACAGTGGTTCCGATAGAGATGGCCTGAACGTTGGTCGGGTATGGCACCTGGTTGAGGACGTCTTCGACGGCGTGTTGGATGCCCAGGGTGACATCTGGTGTGGTTGGGTGCTTTGCAGACGCAACGACGCTCCGTGCAGATTTGTCCAGGAGGACGGCATCCCTGAACGGAACCGAAAGCTCGGTGGTTACTTATTCGGCAGTGAGACAGAGAACGACAGTTCGCGTACGTATTGGTTCCGCCGACGTCCACCCCCAAACGCAGGACGGGTGGGCTGGTCATGATGATGGGAGGAGCGGAAGTAGCGCGGACTGGCGCGCGCCAGTTGCCGTGAAGCTTATCATGTATCCAAGTGCTTATGCCAGTGCGAGGGATGCAGAGAATGGTGAGCCCCTGTGAGGTGGTGGCATGACGAGGGTTGGCATGCCTATCAATGATATGGGTATCTATCTATTATGGGCGCTCGGCATACGGTCATAGGGTGGAGAGCGAGAACAATGGCCGCCCCACAGCAGAGACCGTCGCAGACCACAGCGAGGACGACAATAACGTCTGTCCGTCGAAACACGTCCCAGGTCCTCCACTGCAAGGCACTTTGTTATCGTTTACAATGGATTTTGAATGACATTTAGCATGAGAAAATATATCCGTAAAAGGGAAACCTGTTTGAGTTTGGGGGGTCCGAGTTTCTAAATCATATACTTACCAACCCAACCACGAGCAGCCAACGCCTCGCAGAAAATTCTGACCCTTGGGTCGACGCAGGCAGGCATGGCCAGCTCGTCTGATGGTAGTGTAGCAGGAATCCTGGCACACATGCCCGACTTCTCCCAGCACGCCTTTTCTTCCGCCGGCGAGAGAAAGTTCCATCTCCAGCTCCTCCTCGACATCAAGGAAAAGCAGCTCCAGCAAGCTGGCACCCTCGGCCAACGCGTCCTCGCTCAGCAAATAGAGCTCGAGGAGAAAATCAGGCAAATACAGGAACTCGATGCCGAACGCGGAGATGACGAGGAACTCGACGCTGAGGCGAGAGAACGCTACCGCGAACTGGCAGACACAATAAAGGCTTGGGATGTCGAAAACGCGCAGCTGTCAAGCGCTTTCGGTGCAAAGGTATGTCGCGGTTAATCTCTCTCCGTATCTGGCACATTTTGCCATCATCCGAAGAAGCTCGGGGCCATGGGCTGGTCATGCCACCATCTCTACCATGCACCAGGCCGACCTCGTGTCCTTCGGGCTTCATACTTGGTATGCCACACCCTCTGACGTGCTGACGAGACGCTGGGCGACCTCGCTCTATTTCAACGTCTGCGTTCGCCGCTCGCGTCGCCGTTGCAGTTCCACCGAGCGTGCTTGTCTTGGGTGTCATGCCAGATCTCAATACTACTTTCGTTATTTTCTCATGGGAATCTAAAGGCTCATGTACTCCTTTAGCACTGTCCAGAAGATGATCTTTCACAGTCGCTCCCTGTCAAGGACCCACAACGTGACGAACCAGAACGCTCAAAAACCCCTGCTTCCTCGGCCGCTCAATCTCGACGGGCTAAGAATGCCGCCCACAGGGCAGACGATGTCGGTACGTCAGGCCTGCATCCCCGACAGCACTCGTTCTGATGAGCACCCGTCCAGAATTTGCTTTTGAAATCGGTAGCGGCCTTCTTACCGAGGTTAGGAGGTTGCAAAGTCTCCTTGGGGAAAGAGACAAGGCTATCCAAGACATGAAAGAGGAGAAAGATGACCTCGAGAAGACTGTCGAGTCTCTCCGTACCGCTCTCCGTGCTCAGGAGCAAAGTTCAGGTGCGCCTTTTTTTGTCGAAAACATATCAAACCATCAGTTCGGCCAATACGCTTCTGTTCACAGACAAATTCAAGGAAGAGAATTGGAATCTTGAGGTCACTCTGCAGGAGCTCCGTGCACAACTATCCGACTCCCAAAGTACCGCACAGCGTCTCGAGTCCGAACACAAGCGACTCACTAAGCTTCTTAACTCGGCTCGGGAATCGTCTGACCAATACAAGAACGAGGCTGAACGTGTCAAGACTACCTTTGACGAATTCAAGGCCAAGCATGAGACCGAATTTGCTCAGGCTCGCAAGTATGCCGCAGGTCTACAGCGTGACAAGTCCGACTTGCAGTCCGCACTGGATGCAATGAAGGTGGAGGTGACAAAGGCGCAACGTCGCCTAGGCCCCAAGTTTGGATCTCCCTTTACCCCAGGCACCGGGGATGCAAAGGATTTCTTGACTCCTGTTATGGCTGATGAAGACGACGTGTTTACCACAGCCGGCGCCTCGACCAACCGTAGAAAGATGGACACTTCAGCGGTATTCCAACCTGACAACTTCGAGGATCTCGTAGACGTATCCCCAGATCCTTCGCCTTCACGGCCCTTCCAAGCCGCCAACCACCCAAGCAAGGAGATAGAAGACTTGCAGCAACGTCTTCAACACGCTCAGCGGCAGATCAAGAAATTGACGGGTTCGCTTCACCGCGAGAAGGAAATGCGCATGGACTACAGGCGTCGACTAGAAGCCTCGCCCGGCTACGTACATGACGAGGACGAGCCCCCAGAAGATGACTTGTTCGAAGCCGACGATGACTCCGCAGACGAGAAACCAAAACGCAAGGTCACCCCCTTCCGTGGCGGCAGAGCGAGAGGTCGCAGGGGCCGTGGAGGTGCAGGTGCATTCTCCCGCAGACTAGGAGCAGCTACAAGCACCCCTTCCTCGGACTACGGTGGGTCGTTCGAGCCAACTCTCTCGCCTCCACCCCCTGTCCCGTCCATTCCTGGGCAATTCCAAGATGGCGAGAATGGTCTCGACTTAGAGGCTTCTGAGGACGAGAAGGAAGGCGAACGACAGCCAGGTGGCATCCAAACCTCGCCCTCTCCGCTCGCGCCTCCCTCCAATCGGACAAGTATTGACGGCATGGACCCGCTCTACGCAAACGTGCTTCGCAAGTCTGCCTCTTACAGCTCACTCCTCTCCAGCTCTAGCCCACTCCGTCAGTCAGTCATTTCCCGTTCAGCACGAGGTGGTGCCCCTCAACGCCGTTCACGAGGTGGGGCTGCGTTCCAAGAGGCTCGTCCGCCTTCCCTCGTGGGACAGCCGGAGGCGCTCTCAGCCGCCCTTGCCTCGGAAATGGGCATTGGCATGTCTTCCGTCGTTGAGGACGACGTCATGGGGTCACAGAAAGAGGTTGCGGAAATTGCATGCCAGACGGACTTCGAAGACGTGACGCTTGCCGTTCCGTCTGCTGTGCCTGCGCCGGAGACCAGCGAAGCAAGCGTGCAGGTCGAATCCGAGGCTACTCCTGTTCCCACTCAATTCGGTGCTGTGTCTGTGGTTGGGATGTCGGACATGTCCTGTCAAACAGACGAGGCAGTCGCTGTGGACAGCGTGGATATGGCGATACAACATACTTCTGTTGAACCAAAAACCGACACCCAAGTCGTTTCTCAGATTCAAACCCAAGCACAGACATCCCTCACAAACATGGGTGCCTTCCCGCGCGCCTTTTCACCCGCATCACGGCGAACCACGCTTACACAGTCAGATTTCTCCCCCATTTCTCCCGACAGGTCTGGTGGAGATACTACCATCCGAGGTGTCCGCATTCCCGGCGCGCTTTCTGTTACTGACGATGCAAGCGAAAGCGAGCGCGACTTCAACGATACCGCTACGGAGACTGGAATGGAAACTGAGACCGACGCAGACGACTACCATGACGCACGTATGAGCATTGGTAGGACGACTCCTTCGGCATCGAGAGAAGACTTCCATTCTATGCTGACCATGTCGGACAACGACTACTCTGAGAGTGACGAGGACGATGAGAGCATCAAGGCTTCTCGTATGCCAAGCCGCGCTGGTATGGACTCGGTGGACTCTTTCACCGAGAGACACGAGTTCCACCGGCCCCTCGTCGAGTATGACGAGAAAGGCGTCGAAGCTGCCTTCGAAGAAGTCAAGATCGTGGAGGTTGTCAAACCGGTGGAAGTCATTAAAGAAGTTGTCAAGGAGGTAGTGAAGGAGGTTGAGGTTGTCAAGTACATCAAGCAGCCCAAGCCCGAAGTTCAGGAGATGTCTATCCAGACGGACGAACCGGCACCTGCCACGCCCCCCACTTCCCCCATCCCCATTCCCGTCTCAACACCTGTCAGACAGCAAGATACGTCGACGTCCTCTGCTACCCCAACTGCACACCCGGCTCCTACTTCGCCGGGTGGCACCTCACCAATTGGCTTGTTCCGCGTTGGTTCTGCGGGAGGGCAATTGTTCCATTTTGTCCCTACCAGTTCACCGCTGCCTTCGGCACCCGTCTCCCCGCCTGCACCAACTGGGTCTCTTCGAGACTCCACTGCAACTTTTGGTGCTATCCGCCCTGCCTCTCAATCAGATCGACGTCAATCTATTGAGTCGGCTATGGAGGCTATCGTTGATGAAGCTGCACGTCGACCGCGTACAATGTCCGCCGTGCCGTCTATCGTGGACAAGACGCGTCCACCTATGATGGTCGTGCCTCCACCGCCTCGCCAGCCACCGCCGACGAACAACATGCCCCCACCTACGTTCATTCCGGAGAGAAGATTCCCGACAACGTCATCAGCCTCGGATGTGCCACCACCTCGGCCATCTTCGCCGCCTCCTCCAGAGCTTATCCAACGCGCCACAACACCTCTTGGCACGATGCTTTCTGTGCACGGCAGAGGAAGCTATGGTCCCAGGCAGCATGGGTCAAGTCTACCTCCGCAGTCGAACATCCGCCAGCCTCCTTCCACGAGCAGCTTCCGGTCCGCAGCGAATGCAGCTGCACATGCGCAGAACTCTCAGGGACCGTCTGGCTTACCCTCGTGGAGTGTGCGAGAGCCGGAGCGCAGGGAACTGTCCAGTACTTCCCTTGGTTCAGACCGCAGTGCACTGTCTCCGCGGTCGTCGATGTCGTCCGATCACAACGTCTTCATGAACCGTCGTCCGCCGCCGACGGTGCCTAGCAAGATTGCAGATCAATCGGACCGCGGTGGCGCGACAGATCCTACGGTCATCCACGCTATCACGCAGACCATGATTGGGGAGTTCCTCTACAAGTATACGCGCCGTACGCTTGGAAAGGGTCACGGAGAGAAACGGCACAAGCGGTTCTTCTGGGTGCATCCATACACGAAGCATCTTTACTGGAGCTCTGCAGACCCCGGTTCACAGAATGTATCCGAGTCCAGCTCCAAGAGTGGTAAGTCAGCACATCCCACTTTGATATCGATATTTTATAAATGTGCTTTTCCAGCATATATTGAGGGTATCCGCGCCGTCTTAGATCCCAACCCTATGCCACCTGGCCTGTACCAGTATAGTATTATCATCTCGACGTCGCAGCGAGAGATGAAAGTCACGGCGCCAACGAAGGAACGTCACGAGATATGGCTCAATGTTAGTTATTTCTATAATGCACGTAATTATCATAAATGATCCTCTCTATAGGCTCTTAAATATCTCCTTTCTCGACCGGCTCCCCCTACGCCTAACGAGAATGCAGCCCTAAGCAGTCCCATGTCGCATAATGCAGAGCTCACCGAAGACGATCGCCAATTCGTCGATTCGAGCCCGCAAAGCCAGCGAAGTGGAAGGAGCAGTCGCAACGGTGGCGCGTTCAGCACAACTCCCAGAGGAAAGCGAAGTCGCTCACAGCTTTCTGTTAGAGGGTCCGTTGGCAAACGCACTGGCACGCCTGCGGCGGAGTACCTGCGTTGGACAGCCCCAGAAAGTCCCTACAGCCCAAGCCGGTCGTTTGAGCAAGTGATGGGCAACAATCAAGATGACGCAGAGCTCGATTTTGAATTGCATGCAGAGTCTAAATCGGACGAAGGTTTCGAAGGATTGGAGAACGTACGTGCTTGCTGCGATGGACGACATACCGTAGGTCACTCTGGACATCCACATCACCATCATCACCATAATGCCCCTCACCTCCACAACGGGGATCATTTGGAAGTAAATGCACCAGCGCGTCCCGTCTCCCCTGCTTGGTCTCTCCGTTCACGTACTGGAAGCGCCCATTCGCACGACACTGGTGGTCTCTTCTCGTGGGGACGTGGGGACGACGGTAAACTTCGATTTGGCTCGAGGAGATCTACGAGAACTGTACCTAACACCACTGGGGATCGGTAGTGGAGATTCCATGACCATACTTAACTGATGGCCAAAGTATATATACACCCCCACCCTCTACCAGCTCGACTATATTTCCATACCCACTATTCGCGGCTCTTACTAGCCTACCCACCTACCTACACTCACCCTCCTTTCAGACACCCTACACTCCTTGATAATTGTCTTTGACCATATGAGCCGATCAATCCCATAAGTTCATTTCTAGTTTCCCGTACTGGTGTTTCCTGTGTATGCAATATGTTCTCGACCCCTGCAAGTTTTCGTTTCTTGTTTTTTTTCTATTTTTTACCCAGATACCAATATATGACATTCCTTTGTCCCATTCCCAGCCACTGGAAGCGATCCGCTTATCGCCGTTGTTGTTTCTCGTCTTGTGACGTTTTCTACCACCTGTTAAGGGTACACGGGTTGAATTTCAGGTTTAGCTACATGGTGACATACTAGGGGTATGGAACTTCGAGACTCGAAAAGAACATATCAACTCGAAGGCAGGAACGGAGAGAATTTCTATGACATGACGCTAAGACGGAAAAACCCATAATGATACTGGTAACGCTGAGAAACGCTTTCCATGTATAATGCAATGATAGCACGGTGTTCACAAAACACGGGATGCAATCGCTTTTACAGTCGTGCAAGGAGTTGATGTCACTTCGTTATCAGACAACGATCTCATCCACCTTGGATCTATGTATACAAAAGCCCTGCGAAGCCAATCAGTCACTTTATTTTCTTTTCGGAACCAGAGCACGAGAAAGAATATGACGCCAACGAAAGGACTCACAGGTGTCACCCACTCTTTACAGCTGCAGCGAACGCCTGCCCAGTCGTAATTCCCCAGTTTGGCGCCGCAGCGCGGGTTAGGACATACGATCTTGCCAGCCAACTCTCCCTTCTCGAGGAACGGTTCCATCCACCTCATCTGCGCCGTGTCGACGGTCAGTACTGTTAGTCATTGCGAAATAATGCAATCAAATCACGAACCGGTTCTAGAAAGTACCCTGAACAATTCGGATTCATCAGGATGGGAGGGCTAAAAGCCTGCTTGGACGATGGCCCTGTGATGCTCGTCATGGAGAGTGAGGGTTGACGACGCAAGGCTGCAAGTTTGGGGTTGGAATATAGCTGGGCAGCCAGATCCGCTGGACTAGCATATTGCGTGTTAAGATTTGAGGCTTGACCCTGCTCTGGCACTGGATGTGAAGAACTATCCAAGTCAGGAGAGCCCTTCGCGTCTTGAGCTTCATCGGCGGGAGGGAGTACTTCGGAGGGTTCTGCAGCACTAACGGCATCCAGGGCATCGGACAAATCGCGCCCGATGCTATCCATAGATGCCAAGGATGAGCGACGCAGTGGCGGACTCCGCGTCACACCAGCCTTCACAGTGTCGGAGGAGTCGTCTTCTGTCTCCAGAGCGGACATGGAGAGTGACTCTAGTAAGGAACGACCGCCGAGTGCTGAGAGGATAGCGGGGCGACCGTCATGGGAGGACGAACTCCTTCGTGGAGGTGACTGGGCGTTCGAGGAACGGCGTGATATAGAGACGTTGAGGCTCGTTGAAGGCCGACGAGACAAGAAACCAGCCGGGGGAATCTGGTCGTTGGCATTGGAGGCTCTACGCGACCCAGCGGGAGTGAGAGGCGGAAACGGCGTCGATGGACCGAGCTGGCCATGATCGAGCATGTGCTCGCGGGTCGCGAGTTCCTGCCTGATCTCGAAGGTAGGCTATCAGGCATATGCGGAGCCATATCCAGAGAGATGATGCACCTGCACATCTTGCATCGTATGCGCCGATGTGGCGCGATTACCGGAGTGTTTGGCAACGATTCGCTGGGAGAAGAGGGACGCTTGGCGAACATGTGGTCGGGCGGAAAAGTGCCATCGCCGTCTGCAAAATGGGTAATCAATGCACGAGCCAAGCGATCATCGCGCGGAACAGGGCGAGGGGATGTCGATGACGAGCGGAATGTCCTTACTCATGATTTCTTCTACTGTCCTTTCCATATAGAACATCCTGATCGACTTCTCCCTGCGAGTGAACTTGTACGATGCATCGTGGAAGACCTCGAGCTGATACAGGAACCCTTCGTTTGGCCTTGGAAGATGCGGTCTGACGTCAGGAGATGTGCGATCCTTCCTAAAGATGCCCACTCACTCCACGCTTGGCCTGACCTTCCTGAGCATCTCCAGCGCTGTGGATACATCCAGCTTACGAGAGTACATGAGGTATGCTGTCACGATAGTGGCACTGCGACCTAGGTCCCTGGTTTAGCATGACGCCCGCGATATGATATCGATTCCAAAAAGTACTTACTGACTCCAGCTTGACAATGAACGAGGACACCCCGGCCCCTGTCCAGCTCTCTTTGGATGAACGAAATCGAGGGCAAGAAGTGTACGAGCACATCTTCGTCTACGCTATCGTCGATGTTGATCTGGTACTTGTTAAACGTCTGGCGAACGGTCGCTGGAATGAGCGTCAGTCGAAATGCAGGACCGAACGAGAGCTCACGGCATTGATGGTGACCTTGCCTCTCATCGCAGTGAGCACACTGAATATTTTCTTCGCTTTTAGTCCCTCGACATCTAGGGCACTCGGGAGATCGCCTATCCACAGCCCTGGTACCACTTCGTCCATAAGGTGCAGACTTTGCGCTGGCAGTATAAGCGACGACCAATCTCTTCCGTGGTGCAGACGGGGTACGTGATAAAGTGCTGGCTGATACGGGTGCCGAGGAGGATGGTGTGCCAAAGCTCCACTGTGGAGCGCTGCGGCTGGCAATCGGGAAAGCTCCTTCTCGAGTCACACAGCAATCAGAGCAAACGGCACTATTCAATTTCGAGGATGTTGTCAACAAGTATGTGCCAAACCCGGGATCTTGTCGAGTTATTGACGGTTGGATCCGTACACCGCCAGACGACGGACCAAATTAGGTGGAAATTACCCCTGATACACGGTCGTAACTACCATCACCCCCCTCCTCCTCTCACATCGTCATGGCCCGCGTAGTAGGAACAGATACAAATAAAACCCTGGTGATACACCTAAAACAACATTCTCTCTATCAATACAAAGCTCGAGTCCCATAGTACTTCTCTCGAGAGCCAGAAGCGTCAACTCTAAGACGGTCCGTTTCCGTACATGTATTAAACATTAGTATTCGTAGGCAACATCGGCGGTCGTCGAGATGGTTTAGAATCAACCGCACCACGGTCGATCCGGTAAGGATGCACGCGGGTACCCCGTGTCAACCGCCGGTGCGGCTGACGAAAACGCTGGAGTGCAGGGCCCATGAGAAGTAGTGGTTCCGGTTGGGGTGCATGCGGCGTGGTGGGGGGAAGTACTAATACAATCGCATCAGCGTTTTCAAGAGTCGTTGGCAATAGTCGGAATTTTTGTGGGGATGCTGCTTTGGCGTCGCAGCAGGTAGAGGAAGACGGTGCGCAGGCAGGCGAGGGTGAGGGTGTCCGTGATGTCATTGACGAGGAAATGGATACCTGGCGTCTCTGACGACCGTAGGCAACAGAGCTTCCAGCACGGAAATCCACATTCTGCTGAAGTTAGGTCATGAGCAACTGTACAGTCCTCGCAAAACACCGGGGAACACACCTCCCGGTCAAATTCGTGAGAGTCGTGCAGCTGCTCTAAGGAAGGAAGTTCTGGTCTGTTACCAGGCATCTCAAGGCTTTCAAGGAGAGTGCGGAGAGAGGGTAACGTCGTACGGGTAGAATGGGAGGGAACGCAGTGAGCCATTGTGTCGAAAATGGGTGTTGCGAATGTGAAGATTCAAGAAGGTATCCAGCTAGCTGAACGAAAGTCCACCAGGGTATTCCAAGGCCTGCCTTGGGAGAGGAATATATATGTTAGACTTGGGGTATCAGTGCTTGAGTGGAGCAGGAGGGACGGGGAGCCTGATGGAGTCCGGGGAAAAGCGGCGCGTTATATAGGACGCCATAATGGAGCATCTAAGCGACCGTCGATGCTAAGATGTCGATCTGACAGGTCAATTGGATACCAAAGGAGAGGGATAAAGACATAGCGCTTGCATTGTGCTGATCCCTCCTCGCATTC
This sequence comes from Astraeus odoratus, assembly GCA_016618355.2. Taxonomy (NCBI): domain Eukaryota; kingdom Fungi; phylum Basidiomycota; class Agaricomycetes; order Boletales; family Astraeaceae; genus Astraeus; species Astraeus odoratus. Next base: position 3,738 of record JADGIP010000348.1, on the reverse strand, counting down.
CCGGAAAATTTGCCCAATTGGACAAAAGCATAGCAGTAGGTCATCTGTTTGTGCATGTTTGGCTCGCATCGGACCTCTAAGCCCGCTGGACAATGCAAGCACTAATGAAGCTCGCAACGTCGCTCTCCCAGACGGAATTTTGCAGCATTGTCAACAGGTTCGTCGAAGTTGTCGACATGTATTGTCTTTTTGTTTCCGTGAATTCATTTTCTGTCACCCGGGGTGATAATCCTCTTGTTTCCTTTTTAGGATAAACAGTCATAATTTTGCAAGCCACCAAGTTGCCACCTCTGCTCGTTGCCGTCGTCGTCCAACTGCTGGTGCAGAAGTTGTAAGTATGGCGGAGGCTACACCGAAAATCAAGATCGTAAGTCCTTGCTGTCTTCTCCGTGTACACGCCTGTTGACCACCATCAGATGAAAGGCGCTGCTCCAGATCTCTCTGCTGCCACATACCAAATTTTTGATGAGTCGCACACCATCGGCAATGCGCTGCGGTGGATGATTATGAAAAAGTAAGTTATCGGAGGAAGAGTTCGTAGCCACCGTGGCTCACGCACGACTGGCCAACACAGTCCGAAGGTGGAATTTTGTGGCTATAGGTAAGTTATCCAATCCATCGTGGTGGCGTCTCCTGTCAGGCCCCATCCCTCGTGCATCAAGTCTCTCCCCCGGTGACACCTGGCAATGGGGCATCGGTACTATTCCTTTGTTCACGCCATGCCTCGACTTGCTTTGTCTTCGGGTCGGCTGATCCGCATTGGCTGTCGTCAACTCTTCCATCGCTCATCATTTGCTTCCGGATGTAATGACTGTTGTTCTGTTCATAGTGTCCCGCACCCATCCGAAAATCTTATTCAGCTACGAATCCAAATGTACGGTGCGTGCATTGTTCCTTCATGGTCGGCGACTTCCGATGCTCACCTTCGCATAGACGGACTTTCGTCACTCAATGTTCTTCTCGAGGCACTAGACAACCTAGATGCAGTATGTGAGAGCGTGCAGGAAAAATACACACACAGTCTTCAAGAAGGCCGATATGAGCGGTGGGAAGAGAGGAGCTAGTCACAGGAACTCCACAAGGTTGGTGGCAAAGGGTTGGTAAGTGCCTGAAGGCAGATACACGTTCAATATTTCTAACTACGGTCTCCAGTCACGTCGTTGAACAATGTAATTGTGAAGAGAGATCGTGACTGTCATCTTCGGACTTCAAACGTGAAAATCCACTTGTCTTCCGCAGGGCGAAGACAGTTGGTGTTGAGAAGGAACCGCTTTCCACGGCCATACTTCCAGGGCTTCCGCACTTAGAGAATGATACGTGATGAGGGGTGAGTGACGGCAAAGGTCAACCAAAGAAAGGAGTCGTTCGATCTTACCCCCTACAAGAGTGTAACCAGCGAGGGAGTTGTTAATGACAATCTTCTCGGGAAGCTTCGAAGCTCCGTTGATATGAGAGAACAACAGTGTTTCGACCGTGTTCTGCGCCATTAGTCATCGAACCCATCGGCTCCGTGTTGGCCGGGTAGGAACGTACCGTGATACGCTGCTGTTCCATAGAGAATAGGACGGAGTCGTGTGTATGCGTGCTTGTTCACGGGGTGTCACCCACCATGATCTCCGTGGAAGAAGGCATTACTTACTTTTGTGTGCTGCTACGGAGGGACATTTGAACCACTGTCCCTGACGGTGGCTCGGAGCTCAGGGCAGGATGGGACGCTGGAATGAATAGCAGATGGGTCTTGTTCAGGTGCAACAGATACGGTATCATGATGGTTGGTGTTGGCAGTAGTGGAAAGAGAATACTTGGTAATGGGTGGTCTTTTCCGCGGATGGTCCAATGTCACGACTCGAGTGGACTGACGTGCTTCCAGTAGATCTAAGTCCAGCTGCGTCATCAAGCTGTACGAGGCCTTCATGCCCGCATTGACCTCTCCCCCAGTACGCCAGCAGTTCTGCACCAATTTAATGATCTTATCGGCGGTGTGTGCTGTACGTTTTAATTGCAACGTGTGCCAGACTAGGCGCTGCCTTGAGGCACCGTGAATGCTTTCAGTGACTGACCACGCTTTACCAGCCTGCGTTCAGGGCGCTGTATCATTGGCCCTCCACTATACACAGGATGCATTCCGCATTTTCTTCATGACGCCCGCTTGTCAATACACCACCGGCGTGGTTTTGACTCCACGTTCTGAAGCGCTCGTTGATACTCCTATCACTAGGTTCCATCATGGTTGCATCTTTGAAACCCGATGTGATCTCTCGGTTGCGATACTGCGATATAAACCATTGGACACCAATTTAGCCTGAGGGACTTCTCTGTAGATCCTCCTGTCACTTTCTCCTCCGACATTCTTCTACACCCTTGTTTACTCGCTTACATACCGTTATTCTATACAGACCAAGTACGAAGGCGTCAATATGTTGCACGGAAGGCATGGCCCTAAGGATCCCTTGTTATAGCATCACCTTGACACCATGCTAGCTCTCGTCGGGCGCCAAAAACGCACTCGCACTGTTTAGGTGCTGCTCTCCAGGCAGTAGCGCATCAAGCCTTGAATGTGCCAACCCTGGCAGAATCCACTTTTCCTGTCCAGATATATGGTGTGTTCTTCAATTTTCTCACAGACATCTTCCAACATGGAATAGACTTCAAATTATCCAATCCACCTCGAATCAGCTCAGTGCACGAGGACTGGTTCTACCTCGCCATCGGTGTCGACGGTGAAATTAAGACAACGTCACCTATCAGCAAGGTCGACTCACCATGGGAGGAAGTTCTGAATTTGTACGTATCGGCTACCACTTCGACGACATGCGCTTTACATTAACACGTCCAAAGCAATGCTCGGAGATCCTCATTGATTACCCTGCGAATTTTCACCAAGCGCATGCTCCATGATGATGCGTATGTTGGTTCCATTCATGGGATGCTGGACACTTTCCTTAGTCCTGCATCGAAAGGTAAGGGCCGTCGTGTTTGCATAGGTTTTCTGAGTAACCCGCATTGACCTAGCTAACACTGTCGAGGGCCTGACCCTTCACCACTCTGCTCACAATGACACAGTGGAGACCAAGATTTCTTTCTCAATCAAACGGATAGGTAATACTCCACGAAAATATATCTTGTAATAGGTCAAACTGAAAATGATTACCAGAAAGAGGACAACCCTTAACAGAGCAGGAGCCGACAAAACATTTCACCGAATTACCAGACGACTCTAGGCGGTCGGTTGTCGATTCAGCCCGACCGAAGCAGGCCCTCGTCGGCCTTGCCCTTTCTACCATTACCACTGTCATTCCGAGCGAGAATCAGATCCAGGAGGTCGTCAACAACGTAAATACTTTGAGCCCGCTATTGGATAAACTCGATATTTTCCATGATCTGACAAAGACTATCGGAGATGTAGGTTATTTTTCTTTTCCTGTGCATCAACACCCCATTAATCACTGGTTGTTGTTAGATTCACCCATACGTGGGAATGGCTAGTATCATCCTTCGTGGAATGGTTAAGGTATGCGACTGCGTTACAATAGTTTGCATGCATCTTGATAGTCATACTTGTAGGTGTTGGGATCGCCACTTTTTCTCATGAGGAGCATGAAAAATGCGATGGAGGCTATGTCCGATGCACACAACTTCCTCTCCGAGGCAAACGCACTAGCAAAAATTAATTCCCACTTCCCGATAGTCACCGCGTTGGCGGCGGAGACAGTCAAATGTGGCCAGTTTCTCAGGGAT
>JADGIP010000347.1:0-21199 GCA_016618355.2 Astraeus odoratus | reverse complement strand
CGCGGAGCGGGGGCAACTGGAGGGCGAGATCAGCTGCGGGGGCGGGCGGGCCCGAACTGAGCGGCCAGTTGTCCGTCTGTCCACGGCAGATGTTAGCGAGCCTGAAGTGAGGAATGCAAGCAGCCTGCAGTTCACGATCCTGGAGGCTGCTTGCTGACTGGGTGCGGAGGGGGGGTCGAAAAGCGAGCTCTGGGGAGCGAGGGCTCTGTGAGCCGCTGAGGGAAAGATGAGCGTTGGGAGAGAGTGACGACGGCCCGCTCCGTATGCTCACGCTAAGACCCTATTCTATCACTACGCACGTGCCTAGCTACGTACTAGAATGCCAATTGTTGTTGCCGTTCACAGCTTCAATGAATCAAATATTCAAATAAGTAGATGTATGGTGGCGGTGCTAAATCTAAACTGTACATTTCTCGAACTAAGTACCCTGAGGTTCGTAGAATGTGATGGAAGGGAAGATGCCGCTGTCGGAACCATGTCTAATGTGCAGTTGCCTACTACTTATTTTGACTCGCAGTATGTTTTCAAGTTTGTCGGTACGGGCAGTCTCTACGCAATTAATACTCAGGAGAAGGGAAGTCATTCTTATTCCGTTACTAGACAGGTCAAAAGACCGAGGGAAGGTAATCCACTAGGACATCAACTATATCTTGCAATCAAACGGCTGAGTACATCCCAGGAATGAAACGAACATCTGCATCCAGGTGCCATATGCAAGCTTATACATGGTCGTTAAAGGTGAAGAATGGTTGCTATTATCTTACTCATTCTTAAACCTACTTACGATGGAACACTTGTATGGTGCCGGTCGACTGATAATATTCATGTAAGTCGTAGTGACTACTGCTTGAAATAAATCACTTGCCTTACAACACCGTGAAGAAAGACTGGCTTGACGTCGATCTCATTACCGAGGGCATCCTTTGCTTTTTCGAATCGGAGAGCTGAGAACATCACTGCAGCAGCTGCCCATAACATATTATCCACGAAATACTGCCCGGGACATGCCCTGGTGGATGTCATTTAGACGAAGGCTTAGGATTGCGGACAACACGCCTACCTCCTCCCGAAACCGAAATACTTGGAAATGATTTGTCTGGCATCGGGTTTAAGTTTTCCATCTGCGGTGAGATGGCGGGTCGGGTCAAAGCGATCTGCGTCCTCATACTCGTGATATCTCATTCCCCTACCATTAATAAATGGTCAGTTGCGGTGGTAACATTGGGAGGAGTTTACATGCCATTTATTGAAAATTACAATGGCACCTGCATTTCAATCTCTAGGAGTAAGGATCCTGTAGTAGACATGGCAGAATGTTCACCTTTTGGAATATGATATCCTTCAAAGACGTCATTGGTGCTAGTGGCGTGCGGAACACCTATCCCCTTGTCAGTACCTTTTATAGACACGAAAAAAGCTCAGAGACCAATTGGAACGACAGGATGCCACCGCATGGCTTCATATAACACAGCCTGTAAGTATGGCAATCGTGGTCTATCTTCGAAGGTCGGCAATGCACCCTTTCCTATTATGGTGTCTAGCTCTGCATGAATTCTTGCTTGAACTTCCGGGTAAAGCAACATGGTCAGAACAAGAATATTCAATGTAGTGGAGGTCTGGAGAATGAATCAGGTCCACCGAACTATAGGGTTCATGCAGACCTACGCTCCCTGTTGCAGCTAGGTAACGGAAGTTAGCGAAATACTCAGCGTGAATAAGACCAAGTACCTAAATAAATGCCCACAGTCATTTCCTTTGCATCCGACTCCTCTACCCCTCCATGCGTTAAGATGTCAGAAACTAAACTGTATTGCGTCCCACTGGACCCCTAGGGAGGTTGAGCATGAACAAATTCGTTCCACTCTCAAGTGCCTTACTATGTATTGTTTAGCCATTGCAAACGGGCGTTCGGAGATGGCTGCAATCATTTCCCTGCAACGTCTCGCATCGTCCTTGAACCCTGCACCAGGGAACCATGATGGCAGATATTCAACTGTGAAAAGAGTCCCTGAGCAATATTATCTTTTCTAACCATGCTACAAGCTCACGTATCGGTAAGGCCATTAGTAGACCCGTTCTCTCGCTAGTCATGCGCGTAGTAAGGGTGTGGGCTATGCCAGCAGCTAATGTGACGATAGGATCATCCTTTCCTTGCATCCTTCGCCCATATGCGAACTCCAGAGCGGTGCAAGCAGCATATCTGGCCATTATTACTGTGTATCCTTAAATAAATTGGATATGCTTACAGATTCAAGTGGTCCACGAAATTTTCACTGTCATTCTGCATATTCTCAAGGAGTCGGCGAGCATTGTCGAGGTGCAAGTCATAATATCGATTCACAACATCGTGCCGGAGGCTGAGATGAAGGATCTTTCTTTGTGTCTTCCATTCACCCCCATACTGAAGGATAGGGGTCATATGGTTAGCACCGAATCTGTAAGAATCACCTGTTAGAACAGGTGGTTGAGTAATGCCATGCTGAGAGCTCACATTCGGTAAAGCGGCGACTGAGGTCTATTAGAATAGATAGAAGACCGCTGGTCTGCCAACAGTCGCGCGGTCTTCTCGGAATTTATGATGACAAAGTCTTGACCAAAGATGTGACAGTACATAATATCCCCTGTTTGAAAGCAAACACGCTGGTCCCGATAGGCTCAGATAAATGAAAATACGAACCATAAGTTTTTCCCCATTCTGTGTATGTGAGGTGAGGTTCTTTCAAGTTAATATTAAAGGTGTTTCCCACAAGAGGAAGCCCTTTAGGACCTGGAGGGTAAGGAAGTCCAGATTTCCTTCTAATAGCGCGGTGCGCAAGCCACAGACAAATCGCGATAGCACACGCGATGAGAGGAGTTGCCATCAGGGATATTCTGCAATGATTCAGCAGTTGTTAACCACACTCAGTGGGTGTCCCTCTTATATGAATCGCGGCCAAGTTGGGAGTGAGAACTGAGAGTGAGACATGACGGCAAACCCTTAGAAAGAGATCATAGACACGAAGTGAGCATCACCTTTCTATGGATGCGTCACGCAGTCGACAAAACGAGGCTACTGGCATCTCTCGTAAAACGGACAGACTTCTAAAGGGATTCCTTTAGAGGTCTGTCCGTTTTACGAGAGATGCCAGTATCTGGAACATTTCATCAGCAGCAGGAGAATGCAGGTGTTATCTGCCAAACGTAGCCTTTCCCAGAGCGACTACGTAGTGATAACGGATAGGTACATTCCTGTGCAGTAACTAAGGGTCGCTGAAACAAGGGATGAAGTATTCTGGATAAGGTTAGTAGATGTGGAATGTCTCAGAGTCACAAAGTCACAAACCTGCAGCCATCACCTAGATAGCACCGAACCATTGGCTCCTTTGTGGATTAGTGATATTAAATACAAATCAGATGAGAAACGGGACATTGGCGTCAGCTTCATGCCCTTAGACACGGAGACAGAACTTTTTCCCTCTACTTCGGTTGAAGTCACCAACATGAACAAGCGCCACTTCAACCTGATCCGAGGGTATGTTACTGAGATTGGCCCGACGCAATTCTGGTGTCTGGGATATCACAGCATGAATGCGAGCATCCTCTTTGTCACAGCCAAGTCGATGAGCTGCGCACGCGTAAGTCAAGGCTTGATATATCTACTGGAGTTGAGGGGTTATGCTGTTGGTCGTATAACGTGTCCTCTTTCTCGCTCATTCCTCCAATCTTCGTCCGCCGACCCCCCGGTTGATATCCCAACCGTCCTCTCCTTCGATCCACATCATCCTCTGCAGACCTCGCTACCCTTAGCTCTTTCCCATTCCAGCTCCCACAACACTCGACGCATTCCTCGATCGGGGTGAACAATGGGGCGGCCGAGACAAGCCAGGCATTATCAGCAACAAAAAAGTCAGGAAAAAGCTCCAATCCGGGGCTGAAAGAACCTACAGCCGCGCAGTGGCCCTCTTTGACAGGCGAGTTAAGCCATCGATTCTCGCAAACTTGACTAGTTCATGCTCATCATGATCGACAGCTATGCGAGGCGCACGCCAGGTGCCGACGTGAACAGCTTCGAAGCGCCGAAGGACTTCACGAGAAAGATTGCTCATGCGGTTGAAGGCAGATACGGCGACCCCAAAGCGTGTTTGACAACTGTCATTCGGTACTATCAGGCATGGGAGTGAAGAGATTACATAAGCGTAGAGCGGTAGACTTCGTAGTAAATTTACCTTTAGAGTTTCCCCAGTAGTTTGTTTGCATGCTGGGTTAATACTTTCTACACTTCCATGTGTGACATAGTGTGGCAAAGTTATACATCTGATATGCATTTTGACCCCTTTGAATTGTATTGTTGCTGCTGTACTCAATTCTTCACATTTTATTGTAACACTACATAGGCATGTAGCTGAGACTTTAACCTATCACTACAATGAAGCCAGAAGTCAAATGTTATGTTGTTGTGAAATTTCAAGACTTTGTAAAAATTGTACATCTGGCATCCAATGATAGTATTACACACCCACCACTCCCCTATAGGCCTACTACTTTAAGCCTAATACTATCCAGTCTCTCAGGTTAATTGAGCTTTGACCTTGTTACCCCTAGAGCCTATACCCTCTGCTATATGCTTATAGACATGCTGTCTCAGGAAATTGCTAACTGAAAGTAATCCCCTAGCCACAGATAGGTAACTATCCATTTAGGATGTGCCCTCTAATAGTAATATGGACACCACTAGCTAATTTCTGTTTAAACTTCATTGTGGTGAGTGGCTCCAAGGATGACAAAAGTGGCTGTCACACCATTTCTTTTATTTCTTGCCAAAGCATCATTTTTCCAATGCAGAGAGGATTGTAATACATACAGGATTGGTTGTACAAACTATTATTGAAATTGAAGTGGCAGAAGTGTGATGCATGAAATGTGGTCCAATGCATGAATCACTGTCCAGTAATGGTAGATGCCACTCAAAGGTCATGTGCATGTCTGACAGTCCAGCTAATCATATCAAGTTGTCTGGGACCTGGATGTCAAGGTGATGGCATTGGTTGTGCAAAGGAAATGAGACAAAGCTAAATGACAAGTCTACAAGTCTGGGTCCTAAACTGTTAATAAATGCCATTAGCTGTATGAAAAAGGGAAAGGAAAGAAACAAGACAACCTGAATGAAGAGTCCACTAGTCCAGGGCCTAGACATCAAGGTCATTAGATATACAAAAAGATGAGATGGAAAAAAAGAGATGAACCTAAACAGTGGTCCACCAGGCAAAACACCCATCTGCACTGACAACTAACCCATAGATAAAGGGGAATGGAGGAAAGGGCAGAAGTCACAGAGGCACATGAAACAAGATGACACTGCCTTGCCAGCATCCCCATTCTTGTTCTGGTCAATGTCACAGTGCCTAGGTCATGACCAGGTAGAGGTGGGTGTTAGAATACCCATTTTCCTTGATGTGCAGGAAGAGCCAGAAGAAAGGCATTGCATATGTGATGTCTGAGGACTTCCTCATGCCAGTACTGCTGGTGAGGAGGCCATCAGTGATGATGGAGCCCAAGTCACTGGGAATGGAGAAGACCCCTGACTTGCTGTTGTAGGGGAGGATAGCCCACACAAGGTCTGGTAAGTGTTGTCATCAAAATACTTGCAAACAGAAGAAAAGATGCCAGTAGCACAGCCAATAGTGAGGCTGGTGGTGTTTGGTGGGAAGAGGACATGGTGGGCTGTAACAAGTAAGACCTTCTTACTGTTGCCACCTTCAGCGAGGTAGAGACCCCCAGTACCCTCACCATGAGGTGTGGCCTTGGCAGAGGTTTGGACCAGTTGACCTGGTGTAGGTGGACTTCCAGTACTTGACCTCAACATCAGTGATGTTGAACTCCTCAAGAAGATCTAGGCAGCCACTCACCAAGGTGTGGGCATCCTTGCCGAAGAGAATGTCAGGAGGAAGACCAATCCAAAGTATGACAGGATCGATGGCTTCTCTTTCTCTGACCTTGATAAAGCAAACAGCGTCTATTGACATCCAGAGGACCCCCTGGGAGTCCACGGGCTGGCAAACCTTGGGACCCAAGTCCTTCCAGACAATGTTGAGCTTGTGGACAAAGACTGGGTGGAGCTCCTTCAACTCGCAGTAGGCCTCCAATCCGGTGGACTTCCTCCACAGTGTGGTCCCCATACGGTACACGAATCTGGGGGAAGAGCACAGGCCCAAGTAGTTAAACATTGCCTCCACCTTGGAGACAGAGTACGGAGGGAAAGAACTGGACACGGAGTCATCGTGGAGGCTGAGTTCCGAAGAGTCAGTATCAGTGAGGGAGATGGTGGAGCCCTGGCTATGCTCCGTAGCAAAGACAATGCACGTAGCGACAAAATCTGCAGAAACCACTGAATCAAGAGGGTAAGTATGGGAAGACAGTAAAAAGTTAAGGGACTCCCTTGTTATAGTGCGAAAGATCAACAATGGGTTGTGAGCGTTGACTGTGTCGTTCGGTGAGGGCAAGGGCTGAATATCGCAAGGGGGTGGTATCTGAACCCCAAAATTCCCTAGTCTCCCCACAGCGAGCTGATTGGCTGGCGGGTCAGGAAGCATATTAGGTAAAAGCTGAGTAGCATAGGTGGCAGCGAGCTCCTAACTTTGAATGAGATACTAGGAAGAAGTGTAAGACATCCAAGTACGAACGCCCACTTAGATGCTAAAATAATTCAATGTGCCATCAATCCAGAGGCGGTCTCGTACGTAACAACTATCTGAATCGTCTGGCGGTGGCGTGTCTCACATTGGCGTATGTAGCCCCGTGGTGAATGAAACCATTCCAAGACTTACGACTGCAGGCCAGTCTTCGGCACAGATTCCATGATGCGAAGTAGTGAGCATTCGTGACTAATTGTTTTCGCAGTATATATCTCATTCTGCTGTTTGATATCCCACCTTATAACGGATCTGATCATCCCCCTTCCGAAAGCAATCTCTTACTGCAATGTCCTCTTTCCTGACTCTCGGTGTTATGAGTGTCGTTGTCGTCAGTCTTTGGCTGGCTATTCGCACGAAGGGACGCCGCATATATCCTCCTGGGCCAAGAGGATTGCCAATTGTCGGAAATGCCCTAGATATTGATATGAAAGCGCCTCACCGCACCTATGCCGAGTGGAGTAAAACCTATGGTCAGTGTTTCATATACACGCAAAATGGTATTCAATCTAAATCCCTACAGGAGATATAGTTTATTCTCGCGTCTTTGGCCAGGACTTCTTGATTGTGAACTCTGAAAAGACTGCGCGACTTTTGGCGGATAAACGGTCAACTATTTACTCAGATCGACCGCACTCGTCGATTTATGAACTGTAAGATTCGTACTACATATTGAGCTCCTAGACCCAAATGCGACCTGACTCCAGTTTTGGTGTAGACCATACAACTCCCGTCATGAGTTACAACAACCAGTGGAAGCTTCATCGGAAACTGTTCCAACCTAGCCTCCGACCTGAGGCTGTTGCCAACTACCGTGACTTGTATATCAGCAGTGCTCATAGACTCCTTCATGAATTGCAACACAAGGGCCCTGATCTAGGGAAACATTTTAACCTGTTCGTCTTAACTCTTCTGCCTTGGCCCAGTTGTAATACTCCAAATCGTAGATTCTCTGGTGCTCTTGCTCTGGAACTCACCTACGGAAGAAAAATAACAGGAGAGGATGACCCCACTATCAAACTAGCTAACAACATCCTCTCTGTTCTGGGCGAGGGACTCACCCCAGAAAATGGTGGGCTCTTGTTAGCGTTCCCAATACGTTCGTTTGTGGGCATGCTGTGTGTATATATCGGGTGCTCAACTAATACTGCAGTGGCGTACTTCCCATCCTGGTTTCCCGGGCTTGGTTTCAAAACGAAGGCAGTTCACTGCAAGAAGATGATGGACAAAATGTCAGATCTTTTGTTTGGCGAAGCAAAGAAACAGATGGTGAGTGTCGATTAGGCCTTTCTTCACATCATTGTTCAACTTAAACAAGGCCTCGGGTACTTTGCAACGCTGTTTGGTTTCCGAGTTTTTGGCCCACGACGACGTGGAGGAATCGGTGGCAAAAGGCGCAGCGTCGGGTGTCTATTTGGGTGTGTCATTTCTTCTTCTTGTAATTATCAGACAAGTTATGTTTTCTTGTGATAGCTGCTGCCGAAAATGTAAATTTGTATTGGAGTGAATGGCGATATTCTACTGATACAGGGGATGTAGACCGCCTCTACCTTGGAAACATTAGTCTTGGCGCTGTTGCTCAATCCAGACGTGCAAGAGAGGGTCCACGCTGAACTCGATGCAATTGTCGGAAAAGGAATCTTTCCGACCTTCGAAGACCAGCCACGCTTGCCATATCTGCAAGCGGTGTTGTATGAAACCATGAGATGGAATCCGATCCTTCCAATAGGTCAGCGATCTGTTTCATTCATTGTTGGCATTAACGACGCGACTAGCTTTTCCCCACTCCACTACAACGAGCGACATATATGACGGCTATTATATTCCAAAAGGTGTGGACTCCTTTCCCGCTATCTTTGTCTCTAACATATCCTATGCCAGGGACCATGGTAGTTTTCAACGTCTGGTACACAGCCTATTGCTCATCCCTGCATGTCTACCCCACTAATTGGACAATAGGGCGATGGCTCGTGATTGCCCAAATCCCGAACGTTTCGATCCGTCCCGTCACCTTAGTCCGGACGGCCAGCTCAGTTCCCAGGCCAAACAGAACAATGCGCTCTTCTTTGGGTTTGGAAGGAGGCACGTAGTAGTAAAACTGAACTCCCATATTCAATGCCTGATTTATTCCGCCACAGGGTCTGTCCTGGCCGTTTCTTTGTTGACAACACACTTTGGGCAGCTGCAGCAGTACTGCTTTCTGCGCTTCGATTTGAGAAGGCAAAGGACGCTTTTGGAAACATCATCGATGTTGAACCAGTCTTTACGCATGGACAAATAAGGTTGGTGATCTATCTGCTAGAAGATCTACGTTAACAAAGAGTGTGGTCACCAGTCGACCTTTACCGTTCAAATGTGTTATAACAAGCAGGATTTAAGTGACCGTGTGAAGAATGGTATTTTGCAGTTGTAAGATCTCGTTAACGAGCTACGAACTATCTCTATTTGCTATAGTGAGCAGGAGTGTATCCACCACGTCGTGTTGCGCAACTTATTATGTAATATCATTCCACTTGAGGCAAACAAAGGGACGTGCAGTTAGACCTTCCATTTCGAACTTCCAAGCCTGGTTCCATGCGCAGAAACGTAAAGTAGCACAGAATGCAAAGATAGTGATGAGAAGGAAAAGGAAGCTGTCAGAGCTGACACAAGTATTCCTAGAGGTTGTTATAGTCCGAGGATTTCGCTACAACTATGATGTCTGTACCACCGACTCGGATGCGTACCGACCCGGCTCAACACTCTTTCCACAGCCAACTTTTGAATTAGAACAAGGTCAACCAGATGGAATATCTTGTTCCCTTGTAATGAAAATGTGATAGCCATCCTTCAACACCACGAGGCTTCGGGACTACTGTGAATCCATCGGTACTATGCGTAGAACTCTTTTGTTCCGGACATCATTTTGGGGTCTGCATACAGTGATGGAGCCATCGACCCGGAATACTCGAGCACGATTTTAGTATGGTGAGCTTTCCGCAAGGACATATGTGATAAGTTCACCCTACAGCCCAAAGGATCCTCTAGACTTACTACAGACATATTCAAGATGCATTTCAGTTGCTGGTGGCGACTATTCCAGTGCATAACGAAGCTTCTTTACAATGGAGGTGCTCCTTTTGTTGTCTCCCTCTACTACGAGGATTTATACCCCATGTTGTTGGCCCTCACCAGATGCTTCTCCCACATGCAGACTCTGGCCACATTTGAACAGCTAGTCAACGCAGCGTCGACACGTAATATTAACCTGAACGACCAGGTAGACCGAGACAATGCATTCCGTCCCCTTCATGGTGGTAGCGCCATTGTATACCTTGGAACGTTACATTCTCAGCGGCAGAAAGTGGCTATTAAGTCTATCCGTCTTTCTCCCACTGGGCATAAAACAGCCATTCAGGTATGCATGCTTCCGCTTCCTCTATATCACACTCAGGCATACTATCATTTAGCATATTACTGAAGTGATACAAGTCTGGTCTAAACTTCGACACGAGAACATTGTGTCGGTATTCGGCATCGTTACCAAGTTTGACTTCGCAGTATCTGTTGTATATAAGTGGATCCCAACCGGCAATGCATATGACTACGTGCAGAATACTGAGACTGATCCTCGCCCTCCAGTAAGTTCATATTTCTTATGCAAATATGGTATTTTCTGAAGGTTATCTGCCTAGCTCTTAGGGATAGCACGCGGATTGCATTATCTCCATGGCCAGGTCTCGGCTCCAATTTTGCATGGTGATCTAAGGGGTGTAAGTTGACTTATTTACAATGCCTTTATTTACCTTTGGTATTCAATACAGTATAATAGAAAAACGTGATGGTTGGCGAAGACGGCCATGCTCTCCTTTCCGACTATGGACTTACATCCCTTATCGAGTCGTCTTTCGACATGACAGCTGCAACACCTATCCATCCTACGGTGCGATGGATGGCTCCAGAACAAATAGATAACAATGGAAAGGTAACCACGCAGGGAGATGTGTGGGCCCTTGGAATGACAGCTTTGGTGCGCTCTTTGACAAACGGTCCAATCGATGAGTGCTCATCTTTGTACTGTGCAGGAACTATTCACCCGACAGCCACCCTACTCCGCTATCCATGATATGCGAGGTATCATCACTCGCATTTTACAAGAGCCACCCGATCGACCCAGCGACGAGTCTACGTGTTCTCGCATGACAGATCAGTGGTGGGAAATATGCACTCTATGCTGGACACGCGATGAATCGTTGCGCCCCTCTATTTCCGCTATTCTCAAGGGAATCTCAGCGGTGGTATGAACTCTTTTTATTACTATGTAGCGCCAACAATCTAAGCCTTGATTTAGCAGGAATTGCCGTCAGCTCGAAGATGGGATTTCTTTAAATTTAGCCGTACTATTACCGCATCATTTCACTTTTTCCACTCTTTGACTCGCACTGTGACGAAATACAGACGGCCCAACTTATGACTCCTGTTGATACCAGCTGCCATGACCTTGAATCGCAGATACCCGATTACACATTCTCGCGTTACTCGGCACATGCATATAGTGTAGACTATGACAAATGTAGCAAGCTTTTATATACCCTCTTATACTTTCAACGTTTACACAACGCATGCCACAACATAGTAGGACGTCCAGCTGGGGAGCTCGTGCTGAACACTTGGACCCAACAATGACCATAACAATAGCGTCTCGTAATTGCAATATTACATGCTTCCGAGATTGGTTACGTCACGGTGATGTCTGAAGTCGGTGACCGTAAGCAAAATCGTGCTCCGCTAACCACCTGCAATTCCCTCCGGGGAAACTGGAACAAGTTACGTAAAAAGCCGCCCTCAAATCTGGGCATCTCTAGAGCATATGTAGTCGACCTCCGTCGGCTATTATATAAGAAAGGTATGAGTAAACCAACCAACTGCTAAGTACTACTGCCGAGCAATGGAGTAGAACGCTTACAGGATTGAAAAAAGGCTGGTTGCTGAAGCCTAAGGACCCGAGTGCATCGAGTTATTTCCAGTTCGGAGCTCGAGCACTACGACAGGTGGCAGAGGTGCAATGCGCGACTTGAGGGACCTACGGCCTGATGTTAAAGGTGATTCTCTGGGTCGTGCCGCTTAGCTAGCTCAGCGCAAAGCTTCTAATCACCGAAGTCGACAGAGTCTTCGCCAAGGTCATCTTCCTGGGAAGCTTCCCTTGGAAGGGTATGTAAAGGTAGGGACCAACAGCTTCGTCGTGGGTCACAGGGTCGAGGGGTGCAACTCGGCTAATATATACTGCAAGGCCTAGGCTTCTAAAGATTCTTTCTGCCCCTCAACGAGCAATGGCAACGATGCACAGACCACTTAACGTCGCTGTTACTAGTCGACTACTTACGCTTCTTGGGGAGTAGTGGCTGTTTTACATGCTCACAATTTGGGGCGTTATAGAGAATGTATCTCCTATGCCCCGTGAATCCAGTGATGCTTGACCCATTATGAACTACAGAGAGCCTGGCTACTTGCATCCGTGGAGTGGTTCCTATACAAGCAAAACGTCTGCCACGCGAGCTCCAACCGCACGCGTAAATGACCGCTGTCCTTTGGCACTCCATCGCCAACTCTTCCACCGACCAATTCTTGACTTTACGAATATTGAACAATCCAGATCACCATACAGCCTACGTTTCTGTCCCAGTATGCAGACTTTGGCTACTCTCGAGCACCTAGCCGCTACAGCATCGACATGTGGTATCAACCTCAACGACCAGGTAGAACGAGATGATGCGTTCCGCCCGCTTCATGGCGGTAACGCCATCGTGTACCTTGGAACTTTACGTCCTCAAATGCAGAGAGTAGCAGTCAAGATTATCCGTCTTTCTCCCTCTGGGAATAAGACGGCTATTCAAGTATGTGCACCGTCTTTACTTGCGCTCATGTAAATGACCGTCATTCAGCACATTGTAGAAGAGATACGTCTCTGGTCCAACCTCAAACATGAGAACATTGTACCAGTGCTTGGTGTCCTCACCAGGTTTGACTATGCAGTATCTGTTGTGGAAAAATGGATGCCAGCAGGCAATGCATATGACTATGTACAAAATAGAGACATCGATCCTCGTCCTTTAGTAAGTCAACACATTTGACTATATACATACCTCCCCATCTTGATGATTAACTACCCAGCTCTTCGGCGTAGCACGTGGGTTACATTACCTCCACAGCCAGGTATCAGCACCAGTACTGCACGGCGATCTGAGAGGTGTACGTCAACTTTCTTCTAGACGCTCTATATTCACGATACTTCACCTTGAAGAAAAATGTGATGGTTTCTGAAGAAGGACAAGCATTACTAGCCGACTATGGCCTTTCGTCTCTTATTGAGTCATCGTTCGATATGACAGCAGCAGTACCTATTCACCCCACTGTGAGATGGATGGCTCCAGAGCAAGTCGACAATGATGGAAAGGTGACTGCACCCGCAGATGTCTGGGCATTTGGGATAACAGCACTGGTGCGCCAGGAGTCCATCCATTCACCCCATCAGCAATAACCCTAGGCTATGTAGGAACTGTTCACTGCAAAGCCACCGTATTCTGATGTTCACGACACACGGGGAGTCATCTCCCGCATTTTGCAAGGGCCACCTGATCGGTCCAGTGAGGAGTCTACGCGCTCCCGTATGACAGATCGGTGGTGGGAAATATGTAATTCGTGCTGGGTGCGCGACGAGTCGTTGCGTCCGCCTATATCGACTATCCTCAAGGAGATCGCGATGATGGTACGTGCTGATGTCTATCCATACTTCTGTGTCTAAGCTGTGCTCTAGCAGGAATCACCATCCCTTACCAGTCGCATGTGGAAAATTTTCATGCCTGCCTACGCCTTAGGAGCCCTTGCACTTCACTTGTTTTATTCTTTGAACGGAATTGTGACAGGACGTGCCGGACGACCTGACTTGTAGAATTGTAAGAACACATACTACCGGACTTATGATCACGTTTCCTGATATTTTCCACGCTTCCACAGAACTTTGGTATCAAGTCATTACTTACCTTACCAATACGTGGAAAATCCAACCTAGCACGACTCGCCAGCCTAGTGTCCCATAGGATAGTTCAATAGGATTCGTGGATGGCTGATCATGCCCCACTTTCAAAAGTAAAGATCTCTTCAAATATTCTCTGTTCTCAGGGTCTGATTCACCCCGGCGCACTCTAACGCGCTTTTATAATCTCATTAGAACGTTCGGGCCAACGTCGAACTACAATACATTGCACAGTTGCACTACTACAGCATCCATTATGGTTTAGTGGGTAAATACATCAGTTGGCGCACTCGAATGCACTCACATAATCACGGTAGAACGTACGGACCGATTGTACACGTTGCACTAGCACAAGTCACGGAATGTACCCCATTACGCATTGAATCTGAATCGCTCAATTGTGGTCCCTCGACATCGTTAGTTTCCGGATTCTAACACTGCTCTTTGTCATGTTTCCCGCTCCGTTTAGAATTTGTAGCCCTGTTTGCCATCAGTGAACTGTGTACTGCCATTCCCATTCCAAGTTGTTAATATCACTGGAACTAAAGCGCTTTTGTCAACAGCAAAGCTGGCTGAGCTTCAAGGAGAAGTTAACCCCCAAAAGCTCGAATGCTTATTCATAGTTTGGCTGGGGACTCGATTTCAGAGATACCTGGACTAGAGTCTCTCGTGTGGGTCTTGTTAAGCACCTGGAAGGTTGTAATGAATTTAACGCAGTCACGATCGATTCACCATCTGGAGAGTACAATTACATTAATACATTGCACGAAGAAGACCCTTCACACAAATTGAGACTGTATGCAATCAGCTACTGCTCTATCTCACTCCCATCAAACCTGCTGGTAATGGAGCACTGGTAAGGCTCTGGATGACTGTCGCCATATGCCGTTAGTTTATTTACACCATCAAATTACGAGTGAGCTTGAACACTGACCTTACGACACCATGGCGAAAAACTGGATCAAGCGCAAGGAAATTGCCAGATGAGTCCTTAGCTCTCTCGAATCGGAGAGCGGATAACAATACTGCTGCGGCTGCCCACAGTGAACTGTCTGCAAAGTAACGACCAGGGCAGATCCTATAGGACTGTCATATGAGCAGCTGGGAACTACACTCGAATAGCACATACCTCCTCCCGAAACCAAAATACTTTAAGTTGTTCTGTTTGGCTTCTGGAGTAAGCTGCCCGTCAGCAGTGAGGTGTCGGGTCGGGTCAAAAGTTTCTGGGTCACTGCACTCTCTGTTCATCATGGCCCTGTAAACGGTTACTCAGTACGTCTGGCAACATGTGAGACTGAGGACATACCACGTATTGAAAATCACCATCGTGCCTTGCAATTCAACCGTATAAAGCAAGTCCCCCATAAGCAATCGGCGCAGTCACTCACCTTTGGGAATGTAGTATCCTTCGTAAATATCGCTGGATGTAGTGGAATGAGGCACGCCTGCTCATCACGTTAACCCTTAACCCTTAACCCAGGCGTAATGAACCCACGCACCCAAGGGGAAGACGGGGCGCCATCTCATGAGTTCAAACAGAACTGCTTGCAAATACGGAAGTCGTTCTCTATCTTCGAATGTCGGTAATACTCCTCTCCCAACGACACTGACTAGCTCAGAATGGACCTTCTCTTGAACTTCCGGGTTGAGTATCATTGCAAGGACGAGAATATTCAAGGTTGAGGAGGTCTAAGGTAGTTATGGTGTCAATTACTTGTTTGAGGACAAGCCATGTGTACTTACACTTTCTGCCGCAGCTAGCCACCGGAAAGGCAGGTTTAGAGAGCAGAAATATTGGGTATAGCATGCCTACCTAAATAAATTCCAGCAGCTGTGTCCTTTGCATCTGATAATCCCACACCCCCGTGCGTGAGGATATCAGAAACCAAGTTGCGCTGTGGCCCAGTAGATTCCTGCATGTTGTCAATAAATTACCGCTTTGGAGATGAGAGTGGCCCACCACTTGTTCTTTCGCCGCCATGAATGGCCGGTCTGAAATAGTTGCAATCATATCCTTGCAACGTCGTGCATCCTTCTTAAATGCGGCACCAGGAAACCACGACGGGAGATGCTCGACTGTAAACAAGTTTTCTGAGAGGTGCACTAGATAGGTAGACGTACACTTACGGATGGGTAAGGCCATGAGTAAGCCAGTCCTTTCACCAGTAACCCCTTTCGTGATCTTTTCAGCTATGTGACCAGCCAGTGCGATGACGGGATCATCCTTCTCCTGCATCTTGTGTCCGTATGTGAACTCGAGAGAAGAGGCAGCAGCATATCTGGCCAACATTGCGATATCTGTGACAGAAAAACTAAAGCATTACTTACATATCAAAATGTTCGTAGAATTTGTTACTGTCGCGCCGTATATTTTCCAGTAGTATACGAGCGTTCCTGAGATGCAGGTCTTGATACCGGTTGATAACATCGTGGCGGAGGCTAAGATGAAGAAGCTTCCTATGTGTCCTCCACTCAGTGCCATACTTCAGGACCGGTGTCATGTGATCAAGGCCAAACCTATACAAGAGGCGAGCATTATAGGCAACTCGATAATAGCAACTATGAAAACTTACATTCGATATATTGGTGAATATGGCCGATCTGAGTAGATGGGTGCGCGCTGGTCGGCCAGAATCCGTGCAATTTTTTCAGAATTCACGATTAGAAAGTCTCTACCCAAGATGCGAGAGTAAACAATATCCCCTACATGCATTAAGCTGATTGGAATAGAAGGGTCGACGGAAATGCACGAACCGTAAATTTTGCTCCATTTTATGTAAGTGATGTGGGGTTCCTTCAAATCGACCTCAAGAGCGTTTCCTATGATAGGAAGCCCCTTGGGACCCGGAGGATAAGGTAGCCCAGGGCTCTTCCTAGCCAGTCGAACCATGAACCACAGAGCAATCAAGATTGTGCATGATACGCCGACGGGAAGGGATGTCGTCATGACTGAAGAGCTGAAACGAGGTGGTGAGAATGAAGTACACAAGATGGAATGCCATGGGTTATATGCAATTGGCCCGGACCACAATCATGGTGATGACGGTATAATATGAACAAGTGAAACATCTCAAGACAGGTGGGATCATAGACATGGACCGGATGAGCAATGGATTGGGCATGGGGAAAGGCGCATCATCTTATCATCGGCATCTAGGTGTCGTGTTTAGAGTGCCATTTTTGCATAACCGAAGAGGCCACCATTCGACAGCCTGAGTAGTCGCATCACCTATTACCTTATTCTGGAAGAGAAAGGGCAACCAACATGTTACAGTAACTTGAAAGAACAGCCGGGGCCACACCTCGGTTATGAAGTTAGAATTGACGTACTAGCTGGGTGCTGTCAAGAATGAGACAAACTATCACAGAAGGACCCACGTACTAGAACGTATATATCTTGGAGACACTCGTGTTATCCACAATCAAGCGTGATCTAAGGTCCACTCGGGCCGTACACGTCTTTCGGAACAAATCTCATTATGGAAGCGAACGTTGGACTGCAAGGGGCGGGAATATCATACCACAACACAAACAACATAAGGTTTGATACGCCCGGAAGTTTCAAGTGAAACATGTTGTCAGAACCGCCCATAAGTATAATGACTCACTAGCGGAGACGAGGCGCTGAAAACGCAGGACGTAAGCTGCCTATGCACTTGTTAGATCACGCCACAGATGTCAATTATTGCTTTCCGGATCGATAAGGAGTCTGAAAAAAGTGCTCTATCATACCAACGGTGAGACAAAGTTGAAGTAATGAACATTTGTCCGAGTTCCGTGGGAAAACTGACACGTGTCTACTTATACGTTCGGGAATGATGTCGCTGGAAATCAAACGTTTATATTTTCGCACAGTGCCCTTCATGATCACGGGTGGTGATAGTTATAATGAGGGATGCTATGAGAATCCGAAATAGATTCGGTGAAGAGATATTCATAGTATACATCTAGTCCTACATTTAACTATACTTCTTGCTTGATATTCAATTACAAAACTCCAGTGCGACAAGAATTCCATTACAGAGAAAACCTAGTACTAATGGAACATGGAAATGGAGCTAATTGGCTTTATTTGTAAAGGAACCATAAGTTTCGCCGACAGTTGCCACGGAAATAAGGGTACACTTGCCTAACTGCACCATATCGAAACACCGGCTCAACATCGATGTCATTTCCAAACGAATCCTTGGCTTTCTCAAATCGGAGGGTGGATAACATTGTTGCCGCGGCTGCCCACAGTGCATGTTCCGCAAAGAACCGCCCCGGACAGATTCTACCCGGCGTCACCAGTGCGAGAGGTTAAGTTGGTTTGTCACGCACCTCCGTCCAAAACCAAAATATTTAGAATTGTGCTGTTTAGCCTCCGGTTGGAGCTGGCCGTCCGACGTAAGATGCCGTGCAGGGTCAAAACGTTCTGGATCACTATCTTCGTTACTCCTCATGGCCCTATCGTGCAGTACTCAGTAATTGCAATGTTTTTTCTAAGAGAGCCACTGATATACCAGGTGTTGAAAATGACGATAGCTCCTGTATGTGAACTGCGTCTAAAGACCATTACACACCCGGAGGGAATTAGACGCACCGCGAGGGATGTAATAGCCCTCGAAGACATCACTAGAAGTCGTAGCATGCGGTGCAGCTGTCCTCTGGTTAGAAAGTTCCATGGATATGTATAATGAACTCAGAGACCTATTGGGGCGACGGGGCGCCATCTCATGACCTCATATAACACGGCCTGCAAATACGGCAACCGCGCTCTGTCTTGGAAGGTTGGCAACACCGCCTTTCCCACGACCGCGTCTAGTTCTGCGTGGACCTTGTCTTGAACTTCGGGGTAAAGCACCATACACAACACAGTGATCTTTAACGTAGTGGCTGTGTAAAAGTAGTTTTACCAGCAATTGAACAAGGGGGTATGTGCATACCTACAGCATCCCTTGCAGCTGGCCATATGATCGTGTCAAAGTTAGTAGAAGGGGAGCGTTACATGACAGGACAGAGCTCCGTACCTATATAAACACCCGCGGTCGTTTCCTTTACGTCCGATTCCTCCACTCCTCCATGCGCTAAGATGTCAGAAACAAAGCAATTCCGTAATCCCCCTGACTCCTAGCATGGGATAAGCTATTGCTACAGCGGATTATACATGTCTTACCATTTCTCTCTTAGACATTGCGAAGGGGACTTCTGACATCAGCGTTACCATTTCCCTGCACCGGCGGAAAGATCCAGTACCGGGAAACCATGATGGAGCATATTCCACTGATCAGTAACTTCGTGAGAACCCGGATCATATCAAATACAAATGCACTTACGGATCGGCAAAGCCATCAACAAAGCAACCCTTTGTGGTACAATACCGTTTAGCTCGTGTACTAACCCCGTAGCAAGCATGAGAACAGGGTCATCCTTTGTCTCTACCTTCCTCCCGTATGTAAATTCCAGAGCGATAGCGCCAGCGTACCTATCCATGCTCACAATAACTGTACAGCCAATAGGTCGAGCACTTACATGTCGAAATGCTCATAGAACTGCACGCTATCATTCTGCATATTCACTAGCAGTCGGTGAGCATTAGTGAGATATAGGTCTTCATACCTGTCCACGACATCGTGGCGGAGGCTACCGTGAAGCAATTTCTTATGCGTCCTCCACTCGTTGCCATATCTCACAACAGGAGTCATATGATTAACACCGAAGCTGCAGAAAAGCAATGTAATCAAAATAAATTCAGGATAATCATCTAAGCCAAAATCTAACATTCGGTAAATGGGTGAATGTGGGCGATCCGAATAAATCGTGGATCGCTTGTCAGCTAGGGCACTCGCAGTCTTCTCGGAGTTCACTGCAATAAACTCCTGACCGAAGACACGGAAGTAGACAATGTTCCCTTAGTGCAAGTATGCAGCAACCTTTAAACACTGAGAAATAACATGGAATACGAACCATAAATTTTACCCCACTCTGTGTATGTGAGATGAGGCTCTTTCGTGTTAATGTCACACGCATTTCCAACGAACGGAAGTCCTTTGGGACCTGGGGGGCAAGGCATTCTAGCCTTTTTATTCATGCGAGTGGTAACCCATAGGCTGAACACGGCTACGTATGCCATACCAACAAGAAGAAATGCTACGGTCATCTCGAACGAGGTGAACGGGAAGTTCTGAGGAGTTAGCTCTAGGCGCAGACTGTTATTAAATGATTCCACGAACATTGTAGAGCCGAATATAAGCGAGACATCCATACATAGCTGGCTCGGGTGAATGATAACTGGCACGGCATGTGTGATTAATGTCCAATGTCAATATTCACCTCAGCGATCCCCGACAGGGCCAGTTGCAATAGTGCGCATTACCCTAAAGGAGTGCTGCTAGAACGGTTACGTTCCTCTGGGCAGAATAGACAATTCACGGGGACGGTCGCAGAGCTTAATGATGATTTGAATAGATTTGCACCATATACAGAAAGCACAGTTCGTTTAGATGAGAGAGGTGCACCCATTTCAATGATCATCATTGATTCAACAAACCACTGGGCGAAATAATTTTTAATACGATCTGGTCCAAAGCATGGTGAAGGAAGTTTCAATGCTTACGATATATAAGTAACACTAACACGAAAAACCAGGTAAAACCAATGCAAAGTTTAATTAGGCGTAATTCAGGTCACCATCTGAAAAGTGGCTTCCTCGTTCAACGGCGGAGCACGGGGCCCCAATTGTAACGATTAGTATAGCGCCACACAGGTACAGCACCAGTGCGATTAAACTGGTAAACTAAATAAATAGAGAAATCTTTTTAAAAGTAAGTGGCCTCCTCACTGCAAGTTTCCATATGGGTCAGGGCGAACCTCAGTCCTACATCACACTATCATATTAAGAGACACTTCCATGGTTCGCACTCATGGTTCGGATGGTCTAAAGGGCTGAAAGGTGCATGCACTTCCGGATTGGAAATTGAAGGAGGAAAGATATCTCAAGTTGTTTGGGTGGCTTGTATTCTAGACCACTGGACATAACTGCTGAATTACTCGCAGGCTTGACAAGGTCCATTACATTGGGGTTCGACCATATATCATGTTACAACTCATCCGGAACTAAAATGGCGCACATGGGGTACTCATCCTTCTGAATGGTAACGGTGGCTCCAATACGACGTACCACCGGGCCGGCCAATGGCGTGACCACCATCCCAACGCGGTCCTCCCAGCTAGTAATGCCCATGCAAACCACAACACTCCCAACGACATCCTCATCGGAAGACACACCCACCCATCTGTCTGGCCTGCCCTCCGAAACAACCCTTGCAAGTTGCATTTTACATTCGCCATATAAGAGGGACAACCCTCTCATGGCTGCCTCTTCTTCGGGAGTATCCCGTGTGCGCTCAGCATGCGCAAGAAAACTTGCTTTTCCATTATCCCAAGGCGTGCCTAGACAGACGATATGAACGGCGTCTTCTTCTGGTATCCTGCGCTCGCGCATGAGATCAAGTACTTGATAGAGGGCTGTCAAGGTGCG
>JADGIP010000346.1:0-21228 GCA_016618355.2 Astraeus odoratus | reverse complement strand
ATGAGCAGCAGCAGTGAGGAGATTACTGACTTGGTGGATATCGGAGCCGAATCCACGAAGAGAAGCACGTGGGGTCACATCTCCGAGGATACAACCGTTGTTGTGTTTCGTGGACCTATCCATCTGGTCAAGGGGGACAGCAAGTTGCGGGACGCTGTCCGAAAATGAACCAGGTTCGGAGGCACCATCGTCGCTTGCTTCGTTGTCGCCCTCATAGCGCACGGAGGAGGCGCGGGAAGGAGGTAAGCCGAGGAGGGTAGAGATTACTTCTTGGTTAAGCACTTGAGGAAGGGCTGATGAGGTCGGTTTCGGGGAGAGGATGTGATGGTCTTGTGAATATGCAGTGGGGGCATGGGAATTGGATGGAACAGATTGTATTGCGGATGATGTGGGCTGGGTAAACTCGGATAGATAAGAAGAGTTTCCAATCTGAGATGAGGTAGGAGGTCGGGTTACGGAAGCAAAAATAGTATCCAACAAGGCAAGTCCGCGTGTAGGTGCTATTGTCGATGGGACAGGTGGCGCTGATGAACGCGAGGGGAACGTAGGCTTGCGAGAAGACTTACAGCGGTGGTTTCCGATGTGCCAGAAGCATGAATCTGGTTCTGCTGCTGATGCTGTAGCTGGGAAGGGCCGTTAGGGGACATCCTCCCTAGTTTTGCGAAGAGTTTATCGAGTTTAGAGGTAGACGCTGGGGCAACCGTTGGTTGGGCGTCTCAGACATTGTCTTCTACAGACGCTGAGATGCTATGGATACTGCCAGTGTAGGAGGCACTGGACATCGAACGGGCGTGTGTCCGTTCTAGAAGACATGAACCGGCGTAGAAAAAAAGTCAATTTACCGCTAGCTCTAGACAGCGAACGGGGGGATTTGCCGGGGGGGGGGGCAGTCGGGCTATACCTATACTCGTCATGATAGGGTATGTTCTGTTTGATATGACTGTGCAGTCTGGAAACCCGCACACGCAATCAACCATTCGTCCGATGTCCAGTGCTCTGAGCCACTTGACACCGGATCATAACATCAGTCATGCTCTTTCGCGCATCGGTCGCCAAGCATCACAAGTCAAACCTTTGCCTACGTCGTACAGGTACTCCGAGTTGGAAATGCCAAACTCCGATGCAAACTTGGTCGATGGGCCGTCTTGCATGGATGGAGGAAGTTTTGCCTGCACTTGAGCTATTCGACGACCCGAGAAGTCCGGATAATGACGCAGCATGAGGTAGTTCCCATGAGCACCGACACCGACTTCAGGGTATAATCGCTGGTTGTAGTCCTCCATACCAACACGGTTCAAAATGTAAAATCCGTACGGCGGATAAGAATCGCTGTACAGAGGTTTGGTTCATGAGAAGGTGCTCGATGACCTATTCCAGGGTGGAAGTGAAAGTACCGTTCATATAAAATCATGCTCCTCTCCTACCCCTGCTTCTCCCATTTGTCGCCGTTATGATGATACACACAGACATGGCTAAATTGATCAAATATTGGATACAATGGAAGGATCTTTCCGGCGCATGACCCTCATGTTGGCGTTGTACCGGGACGCCGGGGACATACCCAGATGCGACTGTGTTCGAGGTGTTGACTCGGGTTGAGGCCACTCCCAAGGTGCATGCGAGTGGGTTATATGTACAGCAAAGCGAATATGAATGAAAGCAACAAAAGCAGAAGCAGCTGTGTGAATAAATGTGTACCGTACATGGATGAACCTATTTAAGGGGCGATTGGAGAAGATTTGGACGAAGTCGTCTCCACCAAGATTTGCTGCGCTGCCTCGCGTTTTGCATTCTGGATAGTGGTCATCCGCTTCAAATCCCTCTCGAGCTTTTTCTGTCTGGAACGCTGACGGCGTTTGTTCAAATGACTCCAGTCCTCTCCAATGCCGACCGCAGCGGGTGTGAGGTCGGCTATCCCAGCCGCCAGAGCACCGGGAGTGCTATCCGCTGCGGCGTTCGGAAGATCCGCAGGTTGCTTGGGCTGTTTTACCCTCCATAACCAAGCGTCGGTATTGGGAGATTGCTTCGTCTGAATTATAGTGTGAAACTTTTCCACCTCCCTGGACTTTGCTAGGTCAGCAAGAACAACTCTCTTCAAATATCTGTAAACAGGTTGGTTGAAGGCGAGCTGAAAAGACGGTTAACACGGACCTAAGAGAACGTATTGGGCTGTTTGGTTCGGGTGGTGGAATACCGCGAAGGCCCGAAACAGTGCCTTTGTGCTCGACAACGGTAGAAGCTTGTGACGAGGACTGAGCGGGGGGGATATTCTTGACGAGGTCATAGATTTGCCTAGTGGTCAGCGGAGGGTTGGATCTGATAAGGTCCAGCACTATTTTGCGGGCTTGACCTGTACAGTACCGAGGCCAATCGTGGAAACGAGCAACGACACTCATGCTGAGGAAACTTGTTCTACAACAAAAGTGGACAAATCTATTGGTACGACCTAGCAACCCCCGTGGGAACGGGCAATTCCGACAGCTCAATTAGCAATCATATGCTACATGTCCCGCCCAGTAGGTCAGCTGGGCTCTCGCTATCCTGGAAATACATATATAACAGGATAAACGGGGTGTTTCGACATGTCCAGAACAGTAGACGACCTAACTATTGCACTCGAGGTCATCATCACACAGCCCCTACCGATTTTAACTCTGCATCTTTGCCAGAGGCTGAATTGGGAAGGACATCGACTCCACCTGCCTCGAGACAATCACGTCGTTTATGTTTGACCTTTCTAAAATGGTCGAAAGTCGGATGCTGCCGATGACGCCGCCTTGCAGGGAGTGCAGAACTTTCAAATACATTTCTATAACGTTCTCTATATTTTAAGCAGTGGTAATTGTGTCCACCCACTCTGCCTAGCCGCTTTGTGCGGTGATTCCCAAAAGTTCTGATTCAGTTAGGGTGACCAGCTTGTCGATCGATCGTCCTTAGCCGCTTACAATATTACGGCAAGTCCGGTTGAAGTATAGTACCGGCTGCGCAACTCCCTATTGCCTCACTGTAAGGTTGAAACCGTTCAACGGAGTATGCGAAGATGGTAGGAAAGGAAAATGTAATACGTGGCCTCTGTTGGTTCATGACATCCCAAAAATTAATAGGGGTGCCTATTGCCCTATATGTAAATCTTCCATAGATCTGTTGTACCCCTGAGTCCGGTCCGCAAGAGCACGGGTGCACTTCTAATACGTCCGGCTCAGGGCCTTCCGGCAGCTGCTCTCACTGGGAACGATGCCTCGCAATGCTTCCAACAGGCAACAGGCTCTCGTCATCTTCCTTTCTTATCGTTTCCGATCCCTGGCTCACTGTCGATGTCCACCACCACTTCACCGTCACAACCATTGGGCGATACATGCCTACACTCGGGCGAAGGCGGAGGATACGGCACCTTCGCCAATGTTGAAAGCCCAGGTGCCGCTTTTTGGGACATAGAAAGGCGCAGGAAAGTGGAAAAGCGCCTCCTTCGAAAACTAGACTGGAGAGTAAGTTTCCTCATTCTCATCTTCACGATCGACTGTGTAAGTTTACCATCACTCTTGGGTCGTTTCTACATCTGACACATGGTTGGAGATGGATAGAGATAATATAGCGTGAGCATGAGTCTTAGTGTTCTGTCACTCATCCATTGATATCTCCCGAGTGCTGCACGTCTGAAAGGCCTAGAGGAAGACCTAGATCTGACTGGGCACCAATTCAATACTCTGATCAGTGTATTCTTTGTTGGCTATGTGTTCATGCAAATACCGTCGTACGTGCACTGTTTACTTCCTGGGTAGCAGTATTACTTACAATCCAGTAGAAACATCATCCTTGATCGACTCAGAAGGCCATCGATATACCTCTCCACTTGCGTTCTATTGTGGGGAGTCGTTTCCATAGCTACTGGTCAGTCCACTTTACCGTGCAAATTTATCCTGCTATTGACACTGTCGCAGGTGCTGCACGGAGGTTAGTTGTCACAATAATCACTGTCTTTCAGACTCAAGCAGCATGCAAAGTTTTCATGCAGCTCTCGTAGCTCGTTTCCTGCTGGGTTTTTTGGAGGCAGTGTACTATCCTGGGGTTTTATTTCTGCTATCCAGATGGTGCGCTTTCGAGTATTTTGTTACGCATGATGGCTAACATCAATATTCAAGGTACAAGCGTCACGAACTCGGTTTAAGGATGACATACTTTACAGCTGGTATGTCATTGAGCAACATTTTTAGTTCCCTAGTCGCATCTGGGATTTTTGCCGTCATGGATGGGAAACTTGGCTATGCAGCTTGGAGGCAAGTGCAGAGCAGTGGCCATCTGTCGTACTTGCTCACCTGAGTAGATGGCTCTTCTTCATCGAAGGTTGCTTGACATGTTCCGTCGCAACGGTTGCCTTCTACATTGTACCTGATTTCCCTGGTACCCCTACCTCGTGGCTAACGCTGGAAGAACAAATACTAGCTCAGAAAAGGATGGAAGAAGACGCGAGCGGCGTCAGGCCCGAGTTGTCAAAGAGTTCACAGGCATCTGGTCTTGTAAAAGCGCTCACTGATTGGACCGTCTGGTGGCTGGCTGTGGCATTGGCAGTTTTGAATGCTTCGATGTCATTCCTGTCATTTTTCCCCACTCTTGTGGCTACTATGGGATACAGCTCAACAATAACTCTCCTGCTTTGCACACCCCCATCTATTTTAGCCTTTGTGACGGCGATCATTGTTGTTCGGTTTGTTCTTCTGCCCGTATCTTTACTGTTCTACTGAACATTTTCGTAGACACTCAGATATGACAAGAGATCGTTTCTGGCATATTGCTGCTTCAATGTTACCCGGTATTGTTGGTTTTGTTAGTGCAAGTTTGACTATGAACAACACCATTCGCTACATCTCTTTGTGAGTGTTGGCCCGCATTTATTTTATTGCGTGTATCTCACGAGCCAGGTAGTTTACTCATGAAGTGCTCCACAGTTGCGTGGACGTTATTGGTTGCATGGACAAGCAACACCATACCAGAACCATCCAAACGAGCAGTTGCCATCGCTCTTCTCAATGTTTGTGCGACTACTACGAGCATAGGAACAGCGTAAGTCGTCGATACGGCTGCTACGTGTGAGATTGATTTCCAGAGTTCGATTTCGTTATTCTCAGATACTTGTGGCCCGCGTCATGGGGTCCGACATATTCCAAGTCATTCCTGTTTTGTACTTTGACAGCTCTAGTATCCGTGGTGCTGCTGTGGGCATTCCGGTTGCATCTTGTATGTCTTAACAAGAAAGCGGAAATGGAGGAAAACACCCTAGGTTTACCAGAGGGATTCAGGTATATTACGTAGCCAGTAGCCATGTACCTCATTCAGATCTATTGCGATGGGAGCTCGAACTTGAGTACATTAATTACTATGCACGTCAATCCCAATAAGTATGTGCTCCTGCTTCATCACGCTGTCACCTGCAGTGCAATTATTTGCATTTGTTTCGTGCTCTGCCCCTAATCTTCCGGGGTGCGATGACCTTCGTCGTCGCAACTCCTTCACTCCATACCACCGCGATAATATAGTTTATCGTAGCTTACCACTCTAGCAGAAGCCATTATGATCCTACCCCCGAAGGCAACCCTTGTTGTCGCATACATTATATACCAGTCTCCTTGTGCGTGAGAGGTCATGAACCCGACGAACAACCCAAGAAGTCTTTTTAGCGGAGTCCCTAAGGTCTACCCCCCTCATTTCATAGCGGCATCTGCAGGGATCAAGCTTCGGCGCCAGATGGATATCATCTATGAAAGGTCTGTATGTGGCTACATTACACATATGTTGCTCCACTATTAGGTTCGTGTTTCAATTCACCCCGTGTAAAAGAACACCGACGCTGCGCGTACATGACACTGACACACTCACTCAATTACGAACGCTCTATACCATGCATGGCGCAACGACGGTGATCAATCTGATTCAGGTCATAACGATGCAGGGTACACTCACAGAAAAAGGTTATGGTTCGTGGCACACAAGGTTACAACATTATTGCGATGAGAGCATCATTTGACGGGGGGACATTGTGCTGGGCGTCGCGGCCGCCGTACTGGCATCCACAGAGAAATACCCAGGGTCCACTGCACGTACGTATTAGGTCTCTTTTCTTGCAGAGTTCGGTACTGCTCTGTTTTGCCCTATTCCTTCCCCCCTCACAAACCCTTGTAACTTGTCTAGTGAATATTGCCAGACAGGCCGTGCGATGTTGGAACTTGCAAGAAAAGTATCGTGTGGTTTTCGAGCATGATTCGTACGTCAATGGAGGGTGCCAAGCATTTTCTCTTCTCCTCTAACTGAGGGTTACTTACAGTTAAGAGGCATGGCGGTTTGCATCACTACCCTGAATAGCTACCCTGTTGTACCCATCAAAACTTAGTCGCATATTAGCAACAATCGTGCATCTGGCCGGATCATGCGCAGGAACATCAAAATAACAACACCACTCTGGGAAACGAAAATAATAAGGTCATCCAGCCGTCCAAATGATCCTCTAGAGTTCGCTCGCTGCTAACCAATAAGTAGCCTGGTTCACAATAAAGGTGTGCAATTGCAAATTCGAATACTAAGCTGTGTAGATATGCAAAAGACAGTACAGAGATGCTTTGTGTTACACTTTTGGTCGTCATCGTTTCCCTTCCGACACTTCCCCCGAAATGGTACCATCAAGTTCGCTTGCCTCGCCATCCCCCAATGTTACCGATGCCAAAGCTACCAAATGCACCGCCACTGGAAGGCGTCATCGACTCACCATTGGTAGCTAAGGAGCCCCTATGGCCATGGGCACTCGGACTGAAAGTAGAGCGGAATGCCGTGGATGGCATTGCTTGAATTGTAATGAACTTGTTGGGCGGCGGTCGATCATCCGTGTTATACTAAGCGAAAGCGGAGAGTTGGCGCTCAGGAAAATGGAGGAAAAAGATCATGTCAAACCTGGAATTCGAGACCGATGCCATCCGCCTCTGAAACATCAAGCAACTTGACGATCTTCTTCCCAATACCATTCAAGCGTTCAACATCGTCTTTACTCCTGGTCCACACCTGAATGCGATCGACCTTGCTCCTCAAGCTCACGACCGCCCCACAGATGTCGTCACCCTCCTCAACTTCCTGCCCGACAAGTGCCATAGCAAGCCATGCCCAGCACCGGTCCAGTAATGCCGGATTATTCTTCATAGTCAAGACCCACTTTCCGCCGTTCGCATTCGCTGGGTCTTCCCACATGGGCTTGATACCAGATTTGAAGATATGATAATTGGAGTTGCGCTCAAGCTTCGAGGGGGGCTTGAGCCAGTTAAAGTAACGACAGAATGATTCAACTGTGTCAAATTCTCCGACGATAGTAAGACCGGCCTCATAATCCTCAGTCTCCGGGACTGCGGAGAATGACATGCCATCCTCGCCACCAGTCTTGGCGGGAGCAGGTGGGAAAGACGGCTTAGTTGGCTTGGTATCATGATAGATGGTCCTAAGTCCACGTTGCGTGATAATTGTGTGAGACATTCGACGGACTAGTACATACCATGCATATTGAAGTGGATGTTCCGGCGCCTTCATCACTGCCCCTGGTGTTTTTGGATCTTCGACCATCTCTGGTTCTGGAGGGCGTGCCGAACCATCAACGCTGAGCGTCCTCGTCTTTGCAAGGCGTGCCGTGATGTCGTCTAGCGAGGGGACGTTCTTGTACCCCCTGATCCTCTTCTCTGTCTTGGGGCCTGGTCCGGTTTCCTGATTCAACTGCTCGAGCTTCTCCTCTGTAAGCGGCTCTGCTTCGGGTGGCGCATCCTCTGGGATCGAGGAGGCGTTGGACTTGGGAGTGGCAGCAGACGTTGCGGTAAGCGCGGGCGACACGGAGCGGGTGGACGGCACGTTGACGGCCATGGAATCATTGGTATTGGTCGTCGATAACGAGGTCTGCGAGCCGGTGCGCAGGAGCGATGCCGCGAGTCGGGGGCGGGCAGGAGAGGAAGTGGTCGATGGCGTATTGCTGGACGACGTGAGGCTGATGCGTGCGGCGAGCTGGTTAAGGGACGGGGGCCTCGCGTTGGCTGGCGTGCGCTCTGGGTTTGGGGCATGTATGGAGGAATATATCGATTGGCCTGATCTCGGAGGGCTCGACATGGTCAGGATTGGGGACGATGGTGGTCGTTGGTATCGTAGAAGCTGCAAGTGCAGCCCAAAGCCATATCAAGCACCACACACAGTCACCGCCTAGCAATCGCTTCCACATGTCGTACTCCATCACACATCATTATCCTGGAACCCCCGCATGAGACCGCTTCGTTTCGCAGGCTAACCAGGTCGGCGTCGTCTGCCTCTGCTGGTACCATGGCACGGTCTACACTGTGTTTGTCTATCCAGCATTATTTTCGAGGCAGGCGACGTGACAACCATTGGCAATTTCCATCAGCTATCGCGTATGTACACGCTCCCGAGGATCATTCCAATGGGCCCTGATCAAATACCAACAGCAACGTAATATGTTTCATATCGCTTGGGAACCTCATCCGTTCGGGGTGTACAGCACTCAATAGTAGCTCTCGAGTCTTAATATATAGGTCCCGTTCCTATCATATTCTAACATCACTGCTGCGGTGACAGCGCGCGATAAAATCGGACGTCCTGCAAGGGTCTGGCATCGCCCAGCTCCGAGTGCTTAGACAACTGTAACCGAGAATTTCTCACAAGCCGTGTAGGATAATCGGAGGGGGGGGGAATACCTCGTTGGGTTTCACTACTGTCACTCTTTTGCAGATCACACTTACACGTTCAGTGAACGTCCCTTGCCGGAATCTACGCGCTTGCCAGGGTGCCAAGTAAATATAGCCCTGTGAGTGGGTACGTCCCTCTTCTCATATCTCGCTCCTCTCAAGCTTTAAGAGACTAACAATGTAACGTGGATCGATCTGTAATCCTGGCCACTACCTCACCAAGGAAAGCCATGTCACTGATGTTCCCCGGCCCCAAGGCCGTCGCCATATTTACTAGTGCGTACGCAGACTCGTCCCGCAGAAAGCGGAAGAGCTGTCTGTACACTAATGCTTGTACTTTCTAGTCCTGATGACAATCTTTCATGCCTGCGCCATTTTCTTAACCATATTCCGGCTCTACTTCCGGTACTACATACGGAGACTCTGGTGGGATGATTTTTTTGCCACTCTGGCGTTATGCTGCAACTTTGTGTGCATGGTCATCACATGGGTGCAAATCGCGCCATCCTCCAATCCATACACCCCCTCGTATGGTCTTGGTAATGGCGATCGGCTTGTCTTACGCTGCGATGTCTAACAACTCTCTGTTAGCACTCGCACCGCAATCACACAACGTTCATGTCGCGGCATATTGGCTCAATATGTTATTTTTCACATGTTCTATATGGCTCTCTCGCCTGTCGATCGTATCGTCCGTCATTCGCATCGTCCCACCGAGCAATTCTATTCGTGTAGTGACGCTTGGGGTCGTCGCCGTACTGGTCACTATGTGGCTTTACATGTTTGTAGCGAAAACCGCTGTGTGTGCCAGGGACACATCGTGGTATAACTCTGATCCTGTCCAATGTCCCCTCCCTATGTGGATCGCCGTATCCGAGCTTACCAGTGGGTCTCACTTTTTGTATTTTCCCCTGCGCCCCTTCACCAGACACTGTAGCGGACGCACTGTCGGACTTCTTACTTGTCTTTGTCCCGACAAGACTACTCTGGCGTGTAAGCCTTCCCCGGAAGCAACGGATTATGATCAGGGCTGTGTTCTCTGCTAGCATCCTAACGAGTGTTGCTAGCATTGTCCATACAGCATTCATCATACCGCCGACTATCGTCGGAGGCATGACAGCGGAAGTCGAGGTAAGTCCCCCGTCCCTTGGAGAGATGGGGGTATTCACTTATCCACGATTGTTAAACCAAACCCCATCGGTCTTGTTTCGTAGGCCATCGTCTCTCTTGTAGTCTGCAATCTCTTGGTTGTCGTGACCTTCATCTACCGTGTCACACACGGCGAGGGTGACTCTCTCACAGCCACCGAGAAAACCAAGGATAGCTCTCATCCTCTCACGATGGTCATCGAGCTTGGTTCTGGCGATGCCACTAGTTTGGGGGATACCTCGACAAACACAAACACGGCATACTCAAGTAGCGGCGGAATCGTGAGCACCGTGTTTACTGGTTCCGGGCTGGCCAGTAGTGGCGGCACCAGCACAGGATTTTCCGTTAGTACACCATCTGGACCGGCCTACTCCAACTTCAGCGTCAAGGAAACGCATACGTCGAAGCTGTCCATGAATGACGGCGTCCTCTCCATACCTGAGATGGATCAGAGTGGGTCGTCCACAGTCGTAACACAAGAGCATTTGGGGTTGCCTGCTCAGTCTTCATAACGTAGGCTAGTAGACCCCATCTTCAATTGCTTACCCCGTAATCAACGTTTCATTCTACTTTTTCGTGGTACTCTATCAATACTATAGTGTGTATCCATATTTCCATGGAAAGTTGTAGTGTGTGCTCTTCCTGACTCTACCCTTTTTATTGATGTGGTGTGTAAAATTCAGCCGGCATTTTCTTTCTACACATTTATTTCTGTTCTGATACTAACTAGTTGTTCACGTAGTATATATATATAAAGGTTGATACGAGATTATTCAATTTTTTCTTGACTAGATCCCTCTCAAAAGCACTACGGTGATAGGTATTAGGACAATAAAATCGAGTGTGATTACAATCTCCAGCGTTGATGTAGCTTGACTGCTGGCGAATGGGAGAGTGGTCGCGTATAGGCTCGGTGAGGGCGATTCCTAAATGCATGGATAGGTGCTACGTTCACCACGGTCTGATACCCCATCCCATGATGCAAAATAGCACTGGCACAACCTCGCAGCTAAGAAATGCAATCCCAGCGTACACCACGACTTTGGTGAGCACTACGAAATGGGTCTATGAGCGCAACCACGCACAAAAGAGAGACGAAAAGAATTTACCGTCTGCATCATAGTGCTTTACCTCCTCTGTTCCAGGGTGAGTCGCTCCCTTCCCATTTTCAAGCTCGTTCCCCTGGCTCAGGAGATACAAACTTCCGGGGATGCCTGGTTTCGCAGTAGTAGCACGACCTCTCCTCTTGATCCCGCCCCTCGTGTCCTCTCCATCGACGCCGGTCACTTCCAAGGTGCTCGGTAGGTCTATTACACTAGGAATGGGGTGCAACCCGTTCTCGACTGGTACGTGGGCATAGTCTGTGGCAGGAGTATAGAATCGCCGATTTGGAAGGTCGAAACAGCGGGCCAGGGCACGGAAAAGCGGCGGTAAGACAAGATGGAGGACGGACTTTGCAAAAAGGCGCCACACAAAAATGATAAGAATGCCTATTAGTAATCAGAGTGAGCACTATAGTAGACGGATCATTTTACGAATTGGTCGTACCAACGCTGACTTTAGCCCCTGCAATGCTGCACCAACGCAACTTCTCTCCGAAAGTCCATACATCTGCCTGACCACCCGGCATGACTGCTTGCAGAAGTTGGCCATCTATTTCAGCATACACAGTATGCCATCTTGCAAGAAAGGCACCGAGTATGACCGAGATGAACGCGATAGCATCCTCGAAACACGGGCAGTCGTCCACCGGCTGTGGATGGAAGTGAACCAGTAGAAGACATATGGGGGTCACAGTGCACGGCACTGCAAAGTAAAACATGGTTTGCAAGTCACCTGATTGCAAGCTGAGCACCACGTACCGATCCATACACCGCTTGCTAACCACTGCTCCAACGTGTCGTGCATAATAATGTATCCCGCCCAGATTCCAGCACCCAGAGTCACGCCAGCAGCGCAGTCTGTGAGGGAATGCATTCCGGTATACAGCCTCCCAAAGACGATGGTGATAGCGTATACGAGCAGGAGTACGCAAGAGGCATAATAGGCAATGTCGGAGACTGCTGAGTGTTCTGTATATGCGCGGTGAATATGGCCAAAAATGAACAGAGCCATGGATACACTGTTGGTAGAGTGCGTCGACGGGAATCCATACTCAAGGTGGTGAGTTCCAATTGCTATGACGGTAATCAGAAGGAGGTCAAAAAATCGCGCATGATAATAAAAACGCACTCAAGCGGTGCACGGGCGGTGCGAAAGGGCGAGGCGAGCATACAAGGTCTTTTATGAACGAAGAGACATAGACGCCCGAGGCAAGAACGAAAATCAGACTGATGGCCACCCCGTCTCAACTCGAGTGAACACACGGAAGCAGCTGGTAGAAGCTTACCCTCTCCCCAGATCAGAATATCCAAAGAAAAACAACATAGGCAAGGCAATCATGAAGAACGTGTGTGTCCCGAGAGAAGACGTATAGAGGAAATAGGCGTCTAGCCACGGGCTCCTGATACGACGCTAGCAAGATGCGAAGTCAGAACCGGCGTCCAGTGACTGGAGGTCCCATGCGCCTACCTGCATCTTCGCGAGGATTGGGCTCTCTCGCTCGACTGCCTTTAGAACCACGTTGCGGATGTGCGCTCTCCACCGGGGTAAGGTGGCATCATAGACGTCCTGAGGTTGACCAAGAGAAGGGGATGACATGGAATTAGCCAGCTCGGAAGCTGGTTTCTCGCCAAGGGTCTTGGAATAGACCTGGTTATGAGTAGCTGGTATTGGCTCATTCGACGCCATGGGGGAATTGGCTAAGAAGTTGTCGGTAGGTTATACTCTGGTAGTGTTCTCGTTGGATAAGGTCGTCACGGAACCCGTTCGGCAGACCTGCTAGAGGTATATATAAAGACTTTACTTGTACTGCGAGCGTATCAAAGAAGCATGGAGAGCTATGTGTGTCGTTGGAGACGAAACTCGAACGGAGTGTGTCGAGTTTGAACAGCCCGTCTCCTGGGCGTGTTGTCACCAAGCAGCCGAAAATACAGATTGCAATGATGCGCCGACAACAAACTGACAAGTGACCGATCGCCGACTACACTGCGCCAGCATCGGGCTAGACGACGGATGGACATGGACACGGACGTGGCCGTCTTTGAAAGCGCTCTCGCCTGGACGAATCACCTATTTTGCACTACATGTGTCCGAGAGGGACTGGCTGACACCGTGTCGCTCGATTCACTCGCTCCACAGCGTAACTATGTAGCAGATCCTCTTCTCAGCAACACCCACGTCAACTCTCTTTCAGCGGAATCTGTCGATGGTTGCCTTCGATCTCCCATGCTCGGGTTAAGGAACAACTCAAGTCAAATCGATTGCCGACGGTTCGACGGCTCGGTAACGAGGCTCCGAAGGTTAGAAGCTGTTGAGTCACATCCGAAGCAAACCTGCAATCGCAACTAACTATGACTCGAATCATCAGAGTACTGGGTTTAGGTTACCGACGATGATTTGGACACGATATAAAGCTTCAGTTTCCACTGCCCATTGGCCCAGCCAACGTCCAACCTCGGTTGTTTACTTGTTGTGGGTGGCAAGTTGATTTTATTTTAGTCCCGGTGCTGATGGCAGCCCCGTGTCACCTGTAGATGACAGTAGCTGGTGAAACCGCGCCAGTCGTGGTATCTGCCGCTGGCGGCAAGCCAGCAGGTGACACAAGCGAAATGCAGGCGTCCATCCAGGTGAGCCGCCATCCGTCTCGCACCCTGTCCAGTACCGAGCATATCATCCAGGTCACACACAAGCGTGGCAGGAAACGGCTCAGGAACAGACCTTATCCCAGCTGGACAGTCGACGGTGATCGTGACATCTATGACCAAGCGCTCTTCGACCGTCTTGCTCTCGTGCAATCATCCTTGCTGTGTCGCCTGAGGCGCCTACCCCAACATTCACCAATATCTCGTCTGCCTAGCGAGATCCTTGCTATGATCTTCGTCTCTGCTATTGAAGCATCGACGCCGATGAATGCACTACCATGTCAGTTTGTCATTGCGAACGTCTGTAGAGCTTGGAGGGTTGTGGCGCTCTCTACGCCAGAGTACTGGGCCAAGTTCTATGTGTCTCCCAAGATGCCCATGAGCGTCTATCGGACATACTTGTCCAGGTCGTCTCCATTCCCGCTATCTGTCGAATTCTACTCTTGGCCACCTTGCAAACGCAAGCAATATTCCACCTCAAGCATTCCGATCCTTGAGGGTATGCTGGCCATGCTGGAGCCAGAAACTCAGCGACTGCGGTCTCTCACGATTCAGGGTGGAAATTGCTCTTGGACAGTTGGCGGTATAGTACGGGATTGGATAAAGCAGCATTTCATCTATCCTCCATAACCATCCTATGCAGTGCAGGCTTGCGGTGTCATTATGCGCCCCAGTTACTTTATGCCGAACCTTGGACCCCCTGTCGTCTATTGGCATAGGAGAGAGAGGAAGCATCTTCCTGCAGGACAATTTACTATCGTACAGCAATGAAGTAATACAATTGTATCAATAGAAGTCTTAAACGATTCACGTGGTCGTCGTTTCACAGGTTCGTGGCGAACCCTGTCTCCGTGACCGATGCAAAGAAGTGAATCTATCACATGAAGCATGGCGTCGAAACCATCCCCGAACTTGACCGGCTGTCCCGTTTCGTCTCCGAGGTGTTCTTTCTATCCCCAGTTTTACTGCAGCCTGTCCACTCGGCACGATCCCACTAACAATATAGATACTCTTGTCGACCAGGCGGTGACCTGGAGAGGCGGACGAACCCCTCGTGCCGTATAGAACATTGACTCCGCGAATTTGTGGGTTCCACATCAGTCCAGCTACAGAATCGGAAGTTGTCAGTCTTCTTGTACCTTTCTTCTCCACTGTCATGGTATACCACTGTCCCTGAAGTACCTATGGCCTCAAAGGGGGTCACTTGCACTCCCGACACGTAGAAGTCCAGTGCACTTGACAGAAATAAGCCTCAATGTGGCCCCGAAGTCAACTAGTCAGGTATGTGTATCGTATAGCTCTTAAATCTCCCAGCAGGTTGTGCGTAGAATACAGTGCGCATATATTTGGATTCTCTGTCGTCTTCATGTCGTCAACAGATTTCGTCTCCATCCGAGAATGGGTCCCAGTCGCTCGGTTTTTCCTCAGCGGCAGGGTCCACGTCATCCACCTCGTCTTCTTCGTCCGACAGACCAGCATCTTTCATGCTTGCTTTAGTTAACTTCACGAGACGTTTGCGCTCATAATCGACACGTCGACGACGAGACGGTTCCACCGGGAACGGTGTCACTGGATTTGATGATTCTGACGCTAGGAAAGGCGACGACGATAGCTCGTATAGAGGCAACGTTGCAGAAGACTAGCGTGCATTTGTCAATCTGAGTGTCACCAACGGACGTGACCAAGGACGCATACCAGTACCGGATCGATTTCTCCCTCCGCGTCTTCATCTAGATCTTCGTCTAGTCCTCTGGCGATGTTATCCCTTTCTGCTTCTGCTTTCAAGAAGCGCTCGTAAGCTCCGATCCTATTCCAGCGTGTTGTATCAATCGAGCCAAGGCGAAGCGTGCTTTCAGGATCCGACAGTGAAAGGGAGCCATAAGTGAGGAACAAGAATGGTTTATTGCCGACTCCTTTCCGAGGTGGGATCTTCTTAGTGTTCACGGTTATATGAATCTGGGTGTGTGCATCATGGTGCTGAAGGTACTCATATCAAGTCATGGTCGCGCACGAAAATACGACTGTCTTACGTATATAATTGCCCTGGTAAGGTTGCCACCCTTCGGCCAAACTTTAGTGAGCTGGAGGTCTTCTTCTGCTACCCAGCGCCACTCGTCACTCTCGTCATCAATGAAAAGCGTGTCTCCGGGGTCGTTCCCAGGATAATGGTAGGGGTCGCGCACAGTGGAAGACTTCGCCCATGTCCGTCCACTTGTAATATTCCCAGCCTGACCCAGTTCGACTTGCTTCTGGACTTCAAATAGGTGACCAACAGGGACTGCGGGTGAAGGGGGCTCCTTGTTCTTGCCCTTGCTCTTATTCGACGGCATGTTGAGCGAGAGGTGGTTCGACGCACGACGTAGATTATATGCCACAACGATCTCCTCGTCGGTAGCAGGTTCGAAGACGTACGCAATCAGCTTACGAAGATGAGCTAGAGTGTAGTTCAATGGGACCTGTACAATGCGATACACGCCGTCCCGCCTTAGATCCCGTCCATCTGCACCGGGGTGTATGAGCTGGAGTCGCAGAGGGAGATGCTTAGAAAAGGACGTGGGAGGGGGGAGCGTGGTGCCCTGCGTAAATCTGCGGATGCGACCGAAAGGGTTGGTCGGAGAATCTGCAGGGACGGTCCATGCAGGTGTTCTTGGCGTCGCGAATGATGATGAAGGCGCGCACGGCGATGACGGTGGGAGAGAATACGATAGCTGGCGACGTTTGGGCCCGCGGCGGGGTGTCTGCACGACCGCGCCGTCACAGACGGCATCGAGAGAACGCTTGAGAGGCATGTAGAAGTCGAAGGGTATCGGAGAATGGAAGATCCTATGACTGTGGGCAGGGGCGAAAACGATCTGTGTGTTGTGAAGGCGATGTCTGTCGAGTCTTGTCACGTCGAAGTGCAGCGTTCAACAACGCGCAAATTAAAAGCCAGCCACGGTCATGTGACTATCACGTGACGAAAGGTGACGGTCGAGTCTTCCCACACGGCCTGATCACGGGCTACATTGTCCCCTGTCTGTCTAAGCTCACTGATGGTAGCACTTGCTTGCCACAGGTTGAATGACGTGTGATATGTTCCAACGCCCATTTCTGATATCATACCTTCAGAGGTTACGCATACTGCACAGAAAAATGGATTCAGTGGCGTTCGATTGACTGACAGCGGACTCTATCAACTGTAGAGCCGCCAGAGACGTCCGGTTCTTGGGGGAGGTATCTGTGCAGTCTAAATCCATTTCATAATACGACACGGCTCCTGGTGATCGTTAGATTGGTAGTTGGTGAGTGCTTCTGCAAACCTACTATGTTATTCAACAGTATGCTGTCAGGATTAAAATGTAGTACCGTAATTGTAGAGCTTGGTGAGTCATACTTCATAAGTCTCAAGTGCAGTAATCTCAGCTTGGCTGTTCCAATAACTCTTAGCATGTTAACAACAAAAGATATCTGTCAAGGGTACCGGCGATCACTTACATCGGCCGATCAATGTAACAGCCATAGATCGTCCGTTAGTAAGGGAATCATCTTCGCACCACCGATCACTCGCTAGTATGTGATTCTTGTCTTGTTATTGATTATACATGACAAAGCTAAGCTGTACATAGATTCTGCTGCTACTGCGCTCGTGGAACGTAACAACAATACCAGATACTTGGAGTTGATCTGTTGGTAAGGCTTCCTGTTACTGTGTTCACGTAGATGATGATGAATGACGAATGTGCACAGGGTAATGTTCTGGAGAACATGAGCCAGCAGTTATGCTGTTATTCCCACCTTAATCCGCCAAAGTGTCAATTGGGCCAGGAACTCTACAGGGGACACAGAGTTTATCGTGCGAGTATTTTCACAATGCCTTAGATATGTTCTACACGATATCGCTCTGGTACAGCTTCTACACACTGCCCAGCTGCAGTGTGATCAAACCATACGGACTTATATGAACACCCCTCTGCCGTTTGACGTTCGATCGTTCCCTCCCATCTTTATTGCTGAGCTGCAGCCACTAATCTGATATCTTGTTCCCTGGATAATACACATGGACCTGACAGACGCACTCAGTGAGGAGAATCCATCACAGTAACATGACAGTGGCGATTGAATCACGGACAGGTATCATGTTTGCTGGAGGCATAGTGGCAGCCATGTATGTCCTAGTTGACTGCTATTTCTATGCAATCTAACAGAAAGCTACGTTGCGCTCAAGTTTGTATGGTATTACTACACTGCAGGTTGGCCTTGCTTCAGATGATTGGGCAGTGGATGACTGTTTTGTCTACAGACTTATTTTTACTTCATGAACTACCCTGATGACATTGTGGTGACAAAATTACTGGTCACTGCCATATGGTGGGTAGGCCTGAGATGCACAGAGCAGCGAACCTCATTCATGAGATATCACATAGGTTCCTTGACACTCTGCATGTGGTAC
Organism: Astraeus odoratus; assembly: GCA_016618355.2. Classification (NCBI taxonomy): domain Eukaryota; kingdom Fungi; phylum Basidiomycota; class Agaricomycetes; order Boletales; family Astraeaceae; genus Astraeus; species Astraeus odoratus. The sequence continues at coordinate 3,193 of JADGIP010000346.1, read as the reverse complement.
TCAGTAAGTGCATAATTTCCTGACTGAAGTCCACAGAGTGACACAGTTGGGCAAGTGTGCCATACTTTGCATCACTACCTGGTGAGAATTGATGTATCTAGTCCTGTAGTTGATATGCTGAAACATAGCAGATATCCAACTTTGGTTCCCTTTTATCTCTTGAATATGGATTCTGGTGTGTTTATTTGTAGTCTTGCTTGAAATTGCAATGGCCTTTGACTGAGTGGCTGTGACAGGTCATATACTGTAAGCAACTCACAATTTTATAGATAAAGTGTTGACGCCAGTTTCCCAGGTTTCAATGATTGTGAATGTAAGTTTCCTCTACTCGACAACCAGGTTCCATTCCAGCTCTTCACCTAGATATGTATCATATTCCTAGTCCAAATGTTGGTAATCAAAGCTTAATGAGTTTATGCTTAAGAAGCTGATTATATTCTTTGTCGCAGGTTCTTCACTGTCCAGATATTCCATCGTATGTGTTGCATGTAACCATGTCTCTTGGAACACTAGTAACTCGGACCAAGTATGTGGTCGTCGTGTTCGATGGGTAGTGACAACAGTGATCGTAAGTGCCCTCCTGTACAGATATGGCCATACATCCAATGACACCAACATGACAGACTGTGACAGTGCTGACCCATTCTGGTGAGTCCACTACATATGCATACAACCTGGTGCATGATGACACCAGAACATGTAGCATTTGGAATAGGTGTGTTGTATTTAGCCCGGTAATTCATTTGATTGTTGACCAAAATCCAGAAGCCGTTGTTTTAATGTGCTTGGAACTTCATTGTTTTCTCGCCAAACAATTAATCTTCTTATGCAGGTTCATGAACCCACTTGAAATCACCCCCTCGAGAGTATGCCTACTAAGGACAAATTGGTACCTCAACTCATCTCGCTTGCTAGTTTTCTGCTAGCATGCCATTTGGTGTGATCGTTGCGATATCCGAACTATTGATTGCTATAATCCTTTGCATCTTGTTGAGAAAGAGGGGCTCGCTTGCGATTTTTCCGAGGTAATTTCATTCTTTGACATCGTGCTACGCGCGGATGACCCTTGCTCAGAACAAAGCATCTTATGCATATGCTTATAACCTATGCCATTAATAGGTGCATACTGAACACGTAAGTGCTCCATCTATTGTGTTCAACCTTCAGTCAACCTCATTCTCCTGCTTAGGTTAGCTACTCTGGCAGAAACCGTTCTCGTGCGCAAAACCTTCTTTACATGACTATTACAGTCCTCAACTTTTTCCAGTTATGCATTGAAGACCCAAGCCCATGGGCAGTTGCGATTGATTTTGCGATCGGGAAACGTGAGTGCTCTGTGCTAGACGTATGGGTCTCGTCATTCTATTACTCACACCAACGATCATTCACTGGGCAGTATACGCCAATTCACTTTTAGCATCGTTGAACAGCCGAAATTCCCTGCAGGGATCAGATCCCTGCGTCATCAGCAACATCCACTTTCCAACAACTTTTCAGAGGTCAAATATAAACGACACGAGCGCCTCGGAATCTGCAAGCCGATTTGTCAAGGCAGGTGGGATCGGTGTCTTTGATATCGCTGCAAATTCAGGCTCTGGCAGAGCTGCAGATTTAAAATCGGCAGAGACTGTGTGATCATAAGCTTAAGTATATTGTAGTTAGGCTGGGGTGTTCTTTGGTGTCCTTTTGGCCCTGATACTTATGCGATTCCAAGGATGGCGATCTGATAGCAGTTTATCTCGTGCGAGAAAAAAAAAAAAAGATAAGATAAGCTGTATAGATTGGATAAATTTAAGTCGAATCTAGTAGTCGCGTCTCGCAGCCTTCTCGCACAGTCTGGAGGATTTACATCGTGGTTATTAAAGAATTAGGTGTTCGGCAGCGGCAGTGGACTGTATGACTATGAAGTCATCAAAGCTGTTTCTGACCTCCCTAGCGGGAGCCCCTTTCTAAGTGAAGAGATTTGTGTGGTCTAAATCCATTCCACAGAACTTGATGGTGACAATATTTAGGTCGGAGTAGTGCTCCTGCAAATTTGTTATATTTTCGACTAGGAGTGTACCCGCCCGTGTGATAGGATTGGACTAGCATCTGGTGAGTTGCACTTCAACGGCCTCATGTGCAGCTTGGCTGTTTCCAATATGTCTTTGGCATATTCCCTTTCCCTTCGAAGGCGCCATGATCTCTTACATCGGCGGATCAATGTGTAACAAGCCATAGATTGTTCGTTGATAGCGGGGACCACCTTGCGCCGCTGATGAACTAGTATGTACTTCTGGCCTTGCTATTAATTATACGTGACATAAATATGCTGCGCATAGTGTCTGCTGCTAGCTTATTGTTAGCCCGTCTAACCCAGCTCCCTTGTGGAACGCAACAACAATACCAAATATTTGGAATTGATCTTCGAGTAAAGCTTCCTGTTACTATGTTCTCGAAGATAATGATAAATGCATTGTGTGACATTCTGGAGACTGCGGGGCAGCGATTATGCTGTCACTGCCATCATAACCCACCAGGGTGTTTATTTGGGCGCAAACTTTGTAAGAGACCCAGTGGTTAATTTTACAACATGCTTGTGATTTCAACTGCGGAATGCCATAATATGTTCTGCAAGCGCTCTGCTACAGCGTCTACACACTGCTTAATTGCAGCGCGATCAAACCACATGGGCTCGTATACACACCCCTCTGCTGTTTGACATTCGATCGTCCCCTCCCATCTTCACTGCTAAGCTGTAGCTACTTTTGTCCTTGAGGTGATTTACATGGTTCCAGAAAATTCGGCAGATGAACTTGGTGAAGTGAATCCATGACAGTAATTGGACCGAAACTGAATTACAGACAGATATTATGCTTGCTGGAGCTATAGTGGCTGCCATGTAGGACTTGACTGTTTGCTATTTCTATGCAATCTGACAGAAGGCCATGTTGCACTCAAGCTTATATGGTATTACTGCACTCCAGGTTGGCCGAAGTATTAGATGATTAGGAAATGGAGTGACTATTTTGCCTGCAGACTTATTTTTACTTCATGAACTATCCTGGTGACATTGTGGTGACAAAGTTACTGGTCACTGCCATATGGTGGGTAGGCTTGAAATCCATGGAGCACACTGCTTCTCATCTATAAGATATCACATAGGGTCCTTGACACTCTGCATGTGGTGCTCAGTAAGTGCATAATCCGCTGG
>JADGIP010000345.1:0-21251 GCA_016618355.2 Astraeus odoratus | reverse complement strand
GGGGGTTTGAAGAGAGAAGTCCGGTCCCCCTTGCGTCTGCTTGGGCACTGTTACCCATGTTGTCGAGGGCGACAACGACGAGAGCAAAGCGGACAGCGGCCAGGGGAGTGGGGGGAGTGAAGGAAAGGAGGAGATGCTATACGACCAATGACATTAACCTGACTGTAATAACCGATCGCGGCACTGGTGCATGGGAACGACCTTCCTTATTAGACCATAGCACACGCTTGCCTTTTTGGGGTTATTCGGCTACGGGTTACCCAAAGCACTGCGTTAACAAAACGAAAAAAAAAAAAGAAAAATATTATTCTTTGTTTCCAAACCACGAACAACCCCAACCCCCGTTCCTTTTCACTCATGAGCGCGTCTTCCCAGCTGTCCAGCTCAAAGTACGTTCTCACTCTCATATACCGGCCATGAGCGCGACTCACCTGAAACGCATTACAGGTTTCCGGGTGCTGACGACCTCCATCCGCCGTCTGGCATGTCATCCCGAAGCCCATTGTCGCTGCCGGACATACCGACCCCAGACCTTGATCTCACCTTCGCTTTGGGCTCTATCTCCGGCACCCCTGACACGCGGTAAGTGAGATCGAGTCGGATCAATCACTTTGTGGGGGGACGAGCGGTCACGGTACCTCGCAGCGTCGAGAAAGTGCAAAAAAGGGCAAGTAATGTGCTTAAGCTAACACAGGAGAACGAGAAGTTGAAGGAGGAGCTGAGAGCAATGACCGCCCGGCTGGAGGCCGCCGAGCGTAAACGTCAGGAGTTAGACGACAAGAGGCAGAAGCAACAGCCGTCGCAGCGTCCCGCCCAACATTCATCATAGATCTTTCGGTCCCACGTTCAACCCTGATACCCGCCCAATGTGTCTTCGCACTCTATTTTTTTTTTCCCCGCACGTCGCACTCAACACGTCTGTGGACGATTGGTACTTCCGATACCCCGAGTCGTTGCACCCTTGTTCGTCGGATACAATTGCTGTCTCGTTTCTAATTCCTGTTTTACTGTTCGCACTGTCCATCTCAGTTCCTGGTCTGAATTGATCCTGTGGATGATGCTTTCGTACCGCATGGCCCGGTATATCGTATATGTATGAGCAATTCGACATTCGATGCAGGGTGTGGTGCTAAAATGGTGTGCACGGTTGTCCATCGGAACAATACGCCACTTAGTCTCCACGGGATAAAAGCCGATAATTCCTAGTGCGATGTAGTACATTGACCATCACCATCTGTCTCTCTCCGTACAGAATGACCACACGCAGGCTTTCGTCGTCCCTCGAGATGACGTCCACCAAGGCCCCTGCCTCTCGCAGGGGCTCCGAGCGCAGAGGCTCCGAGCTGAGGATGAGAGATAGACGCGGATCGGGCTACTCCTCTGGGCTCTCGTCCAGAAGGCCGTCCATCGACCCGTCTAGGCTGGTCCCGATGGACAAGTTGGTGCCTTTCTTGTCATCGAAACTCGCCGTATATTAACCCCCTGAAACAGAACTTCTCATGTCGGCGGAACGGACGATTTCAATGTAGTCTTTATTGGAGCTGGTAACATTATGTTTGGTGTGCTTGTTTGCCATGTACCAGAACTAGATCTGAACTCCTCGCCCCCGGCGCGGTCCAGGTTCCGACGAAGGCCCCTGGAACCACTCCTTCCGCTTTGAACAGTGAGCAACCCCCTCCCTCCCCTGTTCCTCGACTGCGACCGAGTTCACCCCTCCTTTCAGCAAGCTCGGCTTGCGTCTCAAGGTTGTTGCCATTGTTGACCCAGCTATCGAACGCGCAAATGCCGTCCTCAAGAAGAAATGCGACTCTTTCGTCGTGTCCGCTTACCAGAATACCCGCGTGTTCAAGACGCTGGAAGACTTCGTCAAGAACATGACTCCAAAAGAGCGTCCCCGTGCCATTGTAGTTGGGAGCCCCCCTATGTTCCGTGGCACCCTGCAGCCGGGCCGTGATGTTGAGATGCAAATCATGAAACATTTCCCCGGAGTGGCCATATTTATCGAGAAACCCATCGCAACTGGTCCAAAGAACGAGATCGAAGAGGGATTCGAAATCGCTAAGCATATTTCCGAGAGCAATTCGATCTGCTCAGTAGGGTGAGGCAACATGGCTACCCCTGAATCGTCTTCTCTGCCTTACAATTTAGCTCGTATGCAGGTATATGTTGAGGTACCTCAAGGCTGTCCAGCAGATGAAGCAGATTATTCAAGAAAATGATCTCGTCGTCATGGCCACTATTGCCCGTTATGCTTGTGCATACGAAGCTATTGCTAAGCCAGAGTGGTGGGACAAGTCGAAGAGGTACACTTGGTTTCTATTTGGTCGCAACTACCCGCTTCATTGTTTACTAGCGCCGGCCCCATCATCGAACAGGGCACTCACTTTTGCGATCTTTCTCGTTACTTCGGCGGCGAAGTTGACATCTCCAGTGTCACCGCCCACTCCCTTGAATGGGACGAAGAGGCTGGCCACCTTTCCCAGATGCGCGTTGATGAGAGCAAAATTGCCCCTGAGAACAGGATTCCCCGCGTCACTGCCGCTACTTGGTATGTCCACCTTTCAAGATTAGGAATACCTTTACTAAACATATACTCTACCCAGGAAATATGACTCTGGGGCGGTGGGAAGCTTAGCCCACGTCGTTACCCTCCAAGGTCGTAATTATAGCTGTGAATTGGAAGTTCATGCAGACGGGTACTGCCTGAAGTCGGTTCCCCCTTTTCTCCCCATGGAGTGATGTGCTCAATGAGGCAACTTAGGCTCGTCAACCCCTACGTACAACCTGTTCTTTATGTCCGCAAGCCTGGAGACGATCACGAACAAATGTTCACGTTCCCCGACGATGACCCCTTCTTCTCCGAGGTTGGCCATTTTAGTCCTTGGAAGGACCCGGAACTAACCCGTAATGCGAGATTTCCAACTGGATCGATATCATTGAGGATATCGAGGAAGACCCAGATGCCGCTCAAATTCTGAGTAGCTATGAAGGTACGGAAGCCTTACCAGTTTTGTGCAACATTTGATATTCACGTTTCACATCAGACGCCTGCAGAACTTACGAGTTTACGTGGGCCATTCGTGAAGCTAGTGAACGCTCTCGTGCGGCAACGATGGCTGCCAAGAGGGCTGCCACTACCGTTATCGAGGAGCCTGTCGCTGAGGAAGAGAAAGAGGCTTGATCATCCCTCTGGGAACGAATAAAACATTGCAATGATTGCTTGTGCGGGAAGTTCGCTGTACAGTGCCTATAGATAGCCACCCTATCTCCCCTGTTTGTAATTTGAGCATTCGTGGCTTGCTTTCTGAACCCCTGTACGAGGAAGTGGGGCAGGTGGGGACCCGAATCAGATCACGCGGACTCATTTTAAACTGACACGTCACAGCACTTGAGGCCCGAGCACTTGATCGCCGTCAAGAAGGCCACAGTCTCGACCGCCTCCGACATTCATTCGTAGTCGTACCTGGGGACGTGATCAGTCGGTGCACAGCTTAGGATCACCTCGAGGCTTCCCGTTTCTGGCGAACAAGGAGGAGTAATTCCTGGTGTCTGCTTCCAACTTGCCGACCCTGGTAGATCCAGCCGACCTGTTTCGCTGGAAAGATCCGAAGTTATTTAGAAATGACGACATGAGCTATCGACATGATCTAGCAGTTGCAACTGCTGTCTTCCCCTGATTCGTGTCAACCAGTAGGACATGCCAAGCCTGCAACGGGTTAACCAGAAAGCGATTGATAGCGCCCCCAAACCCCCAGATGGCAAAGTGTGCTGAGTGAGGGGATTTAGTGTCATCCAGGGGTGACGAAATGGATGAGGTTCATCTCCGTCCTACTGTCCCGTGTCGGCACATGTGATTACGAGTGTTGGGGAAGTCAGGTCAGTATCGAAAAGACTAGTATAGTAGCCTTGCCGTGTCGTCAATCCTATGGGCAGCTGCGGTCGGGACTCACCCGAATTTCATACGATCAAGATGTACCTGCAAGTAGACCTCGCATACGCCGACTGCGCTTCGTACGCGGGCTTCGATTTATCATGGCAATGAATTCATCAATATCGATAAGACAGATGAACGACCAAAATTACAGAGCACGCAGGACGTGCATTGACGCAGTTTGCACCTAGGTGAAGTCAAAGAAAGAGACGGACATGATGTGGGGCTCTTAATGAAGACCCGCTCACGCAATACTGTGCCAGCTATACAGACCAGGTAAAGGACACTTCAAGATGCAGCGGACGTGTCATCTGGTAATACAGGGGACCTCTTTGCAAGTGGCTCCTCCGTGTCATCACCTTGCAATTCGTCGCGCTTACGCTTTCTCTCGATCTTAGCCTTCTGCTTGCGTGCTTCGTTGTCCCACTCTTCTTGGAGGTGTGCTTTCAATGTCGGCATGTTCTTCATAGCTCTATCGCATTTCCAGCAAGCGAGGTCCTCCTTGAGCAATGGGTCATACATGGACTTCTTGAGCTCGGACATCTGATGGTAATATCCGAGTGTTAGGGCGGCGTCAACGTGCCTGAAAGAAGCTCACCATCTCATAGTACGACGGATCAGCCTCGAACCATGATAGGACATCAGTCACATGGAGGAAAAAACCAAGCATTGGGTGGAACGAGTTATAGTGCTTCTTAATCTTCAATTTCGGTGAACACAGATCGCTGGAAATGACATGGAGGTGCAAGTGCCTGCAAGATGTCGGCGGGTGTAGTTGGTAGAGACTCACGACGAGATTACTTACTCCATGCTTGGGACTGGATGGAATCCTACCCAGATGTCCCATAGAAAACCGTATCGGCTCATCATTTCTTCTTGGATCATCTTCGTGACGCTGTTTGCCTCGTTGCTCAGTTCCTTCAAGATGGCTTTCGCGACCTTCTTCTTGCACTTGAGCAAGGAATGCAGGCTAGTGAGATCAGTCGCGTTCATCGGAGGCCTGATGCGAGGCAGCACGAGGAAATGGAACATGGCCTTCGGAAACGCGTCATGAATGGTTAGACACGTCTCCGTGTGGTTGAATAGTATGGAGGGTGGCAAAGTGTCGGGATTCGCCATCTGCGCGTATGATCGCAACACTGTCAAGTGCGACATCGGAAAACTACCCCAGAGCGATGGCTAGCAGCTGGACGGCGACTAGAAAGTCCAGGTTTCCGACTCGGGCGTTGCATCTCACCATCGATTATGTAGTTTCCACAGCTTGCGTAGCGATGAATTGAGTCTGGATGCTTTCAGGGGCTTTGTTATGTAAATAATGTAGAGCTAAGGCTCCAATTCACTACTGTATTAGTACATGCCATACATACAATCCGCTGTTGCTGTTGCACAAAACGACAGGGTGTTGCTGGTACGATACAATGCCACTGTTGATACCGGATATGCAGTTGGGATACACAAGAGCATCCAGCGCACAGGCTTAGATCCTTTAATTCATCGTCCCACCCTCAACAACTCCCGCAAATTCTTGCTCACCATAGGCAGTACTACCTTGCTTCTCCTTGTTTCCTCCGTCGTGGTCGGGGTCGAGCCGCTGCGGTGACGGAGGTTAGCAGCTGACTGAAACTGACTCTGGCCCTCAGCCCAGCGGCGGTCGATGTCTGCCACCAGCTGTGCATAAGAGAGGAACAAAACCTCGGCTTGCGCGAGGGTAGAGTCCAGCTCGATGGTCATGCTAAGCTCATTGCAATACTAAAAAGCACGTGAGATGTTACCAGGGCCGGTTACAATAATACCCACCTTTAGTATCTCATCAAACTAAGACGATAGCAGCAATTTCAAGGGACAGCCTACATGATATAATGACCACGCACCTCCACAAGATATCGCAGAATCATATCCCGATGAGACTCTAGAACGGCCAGAGCCACGAAGAGAACGAAGTTGTTGCTGTAATAGTCTGTCCAGAGAACCTCCCAGAGCCGGAGAACATCATCGAACGGGAACTCGCGTTTGAAGGCGATCAATACCCATCTAGGTTGACATTAATGAGGGGTGTCTACATCGCAAAATTCGACCCACCGAAAGCAGAAAAAGAGGTTCAGCCCATCGGTCTTCTCTGCGGTAGAACGGGTGCGTAAAACGCTGGTGACAGGACAGAACGGACAGACATACCAAAGTGTCGGTAAAGTTCAGGATCCATGACGCTGATGAGCTCTTGCAACGCCGATAGCTGCTTCTTCATACCGCTCTGGTCCCGAAGGAAATTCTGTCCCTGTTAAGAAAATGGTGAATAACTAAGTTTGTTGATCCAGAGGGCAGGCACCATGCGGTTCATCACTTCCACAAAACACCAAAATGTTAACTCCTCCTCTGTACCCATGACCACGTACAGCGGGGCGCAAAGATCAGACATGCCCTGCACATATCCTAAGGGCCGTCCCAATTACTGCATGTACCAGTGGTGTTCAATGGGGTGCTGCTTACCGAGCTCTTTATCATAAAAATTATAGGTAAGTAAGATCCCACCCATTCTGTCGATGTGCTCGTTGCTCGGAGATTGCGCACCAATATCCGTTAGAGGGGAGATAGTGGAGGAGTAAGGGGGGAACTGAACGGCATCTTCATCCCGAGAGGTAGGTGTATACGCTGTACAGAAGAGTGGGTGTGTACGGTCTGTGCGACGGCAATCGACATCTATGCGATGTCGCTCGTCCAGTACATCAGACCGATTGAAAACCTCTGGGACGCCACACCACTCGCTTTTGATTGCATGGTAACGCTTCCTGCATTGCTTCTCAGCAGCCAGTCTTAATATATAACAGAGATCAACGAACCTCTTTGCGTCCCATCTCTTGTTACGCTCTTTGGCATCTATGTCCCATTCGTGTACCCCTAGAAGAAATGGCCAGACCTTCTTCCTTAGTTCCCCATCGGGATGAATACCTCTCCTAAACACCTCTCTTTGCATCTCCTCTATCCTTATGTTGGGTCTACCATCCGCACTAAACCAATTCCCCCAAGTATTTTCATCGACGGGGTCCCATGGTTCTCTGGATGTCTTCGGAGTTGGAAGGTTGATCGTCGACTGCAACAATTCGAAAACGCCCAACGAGGAGGTTTCTTCTTCCGGATTAGAGGCCGAGGCCGAGAGCACCTGTGCCTCCCTCCTACGCGCCCGGTCGCCTTCTTCGGCCACTATTCGCGCCCATCGAGCAAGGTAGACTCGAGCACTTTCAAATTCCCCCATGCCGCCCTTCTCCACCCAGCTTCCCCACTGCCATTCTCCATTGGCACTGACAAGGGACTTGACAGGATCCGGGAGGTGAGGCACGATCGGCTTCGCGAGTGGGTGAGATAGTATATTCTGGGCGGCGTGTCGTGTGGCGCGTGTAATATTCGAGAACGACTGGAGGAGCGCCATGCGTGCCTGCGACGTGTTCTGCGTTGTCGATACCGAAGGTGGGTACAGTGATCGATGCAACACCGATGACCTGCTTGAGTACGGATTAGACGTGTTGATCATCGAGGACGAGAGTGGACGGGGGCGACGGTGTGCAGGAACAGGGGAGTGAGAGTTGGCGTAAGAGGATCGAGCAAGTATGTCGTCAACAGCATCGTCGTCAAAGATCTGTGTCGTATGTGTCTCTATGTCCGCCTTGGAGGGATCGACAAGGTATAAGGATGACTCAAGGGTGGAGCGGAGAATGTGGGCATAGCATTTCAAGCGTGACAGAAGGTCCTCGCCGCCCCATGAGATCGATGGACGAGCTCTGGGTGTGGAAGGTTTCGGGGGGTACGAGGCACTAGGAGATCTGTTACGACGAGATGGTAGGGTCATTGACAATGATTCATCATCATGGAAGTGCAATGTCGGGAGGGTGGAACTGTTAATGAGGTTGATACTAATGGTTCCATCTGGCAAGAAACGACGTAAGAACGAGAATTATTCGGTGGATGAAACATACACCAGGATGAGAGGGTCGGGGGGTGGACGGACAGAGAATATATGGACGTCAGTGGAACGGAGAATGCATATGATTCCGGCCTTGACGTAGGGAGATCGATCAAGACCGCGTCTAACGGTTTGACGTCAGTATGGGGGGTGAACCAAGTGAAATGAAGAACCTTCGTCCTCATCCAAGTCGGTCCTCTCTTCGGTCTTGACGAACTTATCCCACTCCTCCGTGCCTTTCTCGTTGAGCAGGCTCTCCGGTATCCATGCCAGCAGATACGATGGGTTGACTGCATCCTGGATGACGAGCGATTAGGCCGCGTCCGGGTGCCCTGCAATCTACTTACGCGCTTCACGAGAGCTATGAAGCCCGCAATATTGTCCCTTGCATAGGCAGTGGGGTAGACATACACCTTGGATTTGCTATAAAGCAACCGGTATTTGCTCCCCTCCACCACCGAGGCCGTCAAAGACTCGTCCTCGTCGTCGCTGTCCTGTCTGTGCTTTATTTCGACCATGGAATCTGACTACAGGAGAAGAGGGGTTATGTAGTCACAGTTCGGCCACGGGCGGTTAATGGCAGGCCACGTACTGAGACAGTAGAAAGAGAGCCGTCAGATAGCGATAGACAGCGAGACCTAGCTCCAGGCATGGAGCTTCTAGCTAACGGACTGTCAGAAGAGCAAGGAGTTTCCGCTGCAGCTGCGGCACTGTCTGTAGTGTACGACTGAGCAGCGCAGGGAGTCAATCATATGGCAGCGCATCGCCGCTAGCTATCCATATGCGGTCAAGCGCTCCTCTGTCGATTCCCCTCACCGCAGCACACTCAGGCCGTACACACTAAGGTTCCCCACCAAGAATACGACGAGCAACAGAAGAATCTTTTCTTTTCTTTTTTTTTTTCGTTCCGTCGAGCGATAAACGATATCGTCGAACGCGTATTATGTCACCCAATCACAACTGTTAGCCGTGCATGATCTCAGCCTACGTTTTGCTCGATAGCATCCAGTTTATACGGTTGTCGTACAGGGCGTGGCAAGATAATAACGGCGAGGAGGAAGTAATAACGCAACAATCTAACAGACGCCAGTTTACTTTTGGTATGACCATACATTCCGGAGCACTGCATCAACATCGAAGATACCTGTCAGACCAGACCGGCACACCGAATCAGTGAAATGAAGTACTTACAGCCAGCCTTGGTTGCTAGCCGGTTCAGGGAGTCATCGCTCTCTCCCTGCGAGCGCACCTGGCCACAGAGTGCAAACGAAGTGTACGTGGGGAGTGCACGACCATTGGCATCAACATCAGCAATGTTGACTTGGACCGATGCATGGTCCTTGGAAGTGATCAGGCGGTCTGAGAACAAAGTATCATCATCAATACCCTCCAGTCGGAGTACGCCTTTGCTGGGACCCACTCGTAGCCGCGCATTTGCGAGGGACGTAGAGATCAACGAGGATACCCTGACGGAAACGTTTCAGTCATAATTCGTTGGTGCGCGCTCACACATACCTGGTCGTTTTCCATTGCGTGATTGAGAGATTATGTACCGTTGGGACCAGTCGAGATGGCTAGCAGCTCGGATGCGTGGGATTATTTTCATTAGAAACTGTACAGTTATTGTCACATGACTTCATATTCACGTGATGGTTACGTAATAGATATATGTGCGCGCGCGCGAAGAGCTTGCGAGATACAAGCCGACGCTCAGCACATCCCAGCGACTTCGGGACCTTACGTTTTCAGTGTATTTTCCCCGACGCTTAAGACGGTTATAGACTGATAACTGCAGGTAAGGTGGCCATGGGAAGTGGTTGTCACGTAAAACAGGATGCCCGTATCTGCTACTCCTACCTGCCTATTGTTGCCGTAGCAAGGATATCCTGTTGTCGAGCTGCTGGGCCACATCTTCGCGTCTCGGTTTTGGCAACCTTCGATATAGCATAGGGCCAGCCCGCATTCACCGACTGGTATCACAACACGCCGATTGATCCCAACGTGGCATTTTCCGTGATCGTTCGTGACTAGGACATTCCTAGGGGCTGCCGATAAATGCCACCCTTAAATCAGGGGACTAGACGTGTATTCCTGTGCTTTCTATTCCTGGTGGTCCCGAGGTCTGATGCCCACCACGGAGTCAGGACACCGTGTTCCCTAGCCCTTCGAAGTTGCTACGACTCTCGCAGGCAGATGATCGGCGAAGTGCCAGACCTCTCTTGGCAGTTTGTGAAGCGCGTTGCTCTATTCTTGGAAATTATTAGAGCACCCGTGTGCACGGCTGTTTCGGTAAGCTGGAGAGGAAGATATCGTGGGCAGGCAGATTGCGCTGCCGATCTGGATGCAGACCTGGCAACTATTCGCCAGCTGAGCGAATACCTTTCTCTGCACGCATGAATTGTCTATCCGCCATGGGGCTGATGTTAATATTTGCCTGCATCAGAATCATGGAGCACTACATACATACAACGATCCCGGTGTTACAACGAAGAGGATGGTGTACAAAAATACGTAATCGCCAAAATATTACTGGAGCATATCGTTGAGTAGACCCATGATACTATTTCAAGGAACATTGCATACTGTTACTGATACTGGAAAGCGAAAGTATATGTGTGGTTCGAAGGTTCGAAGGAATGAGAAGCATGGACCAGCAAGCACGTAACACAGGAGATGGAAACACGACTAGCAAAAATAAGGATACTTCATAACGATGGCAAAGATGGAAAAAGAAGAGCGGGGATAAACTAGATACCGGCAGCGAATTTCGGAAGCTAGCAGAGCAGGACAGGCATTAATAGCATCCAAGCCGATGGGCATGGTCCGTGGCAACAAGAAATAAATAGCATCAGTGTAGTGAATGGGAATGATGGGTGCAGATTTGGTACATTGACGTCGTCGAAATGGTGCTATATTTGCAACTTGCATGTAGGCCTCAAGACTGTGCGATTACAGTGATGCGTGAGATGACGGTAGTCGGTCGATTAACGGGTGCCGATAAACCACCTGCTAAAACAGGGTTGCTGAAGCAAGGTGGCCGATGAGAAAATGCACCCAGCACCAGTCAACCCGAGTCAGGGAGTGTCAGATGTATCGTCTGGATTGGGGCCTTGTGGGAAAACCGGCATGAGATTGTGGAAAGTGACATGTTTGGGATCAAATGGAATGCGAGGGGGCGGCGTCTTCGGAGACGCAGGCCGGTCATGCGCGGACTGACGAAATGGAAAGAGCTGAAGAGACGCTGAGTTGTCGCCTGCACTGCCAGGCGCAGATGCAAGCGGATTCGAGCGCAAGGACGTCTTCCGACGACGCACGGGTCCAGAAGCCGGTGCAGAGTGTGAGACTGAAGAGAAGTCGTCACTGAGAAATATTTGCGAGAGGTCTGCAATGTCAGATTCCTGGCTCTGTGGCGTGTCCAAAGTGGTGATCCATGGAAGCTGATCGAAGACGGATGGGCGTCTGAAGGGGTCCAAGGGGCAGTCGATCCGCGGTAAGTGGAGACGGCGCCTTGCTGAGCGTGATGCACGGGGTGTGCCCCTCCTCTTCAATGGCCCCCCGCAGGGAGTTGGTGATTTGGAGTTCTGTAGACGTCATTGTCAGAGACGAGCTGGAGGCAATCTAAACTGGTTGACGGGCATACCAAGGCGATGTAGGGTGCCTCCCTGAGTGAGATCGGCGACAACAGGCGAGGGGGTGCCATTAATGTGCGCGGAACTAGAGGCAACTGCGGAGGGTATGAGTTGGCGCACGAGCCAGACACGTGAAGGGGACACACCAGGGGCTGGATAGGAGGCGGAAAGAGACCCTGGACGTGTTGGTGGTCCTGCGATAACATCTCTGATGGTTGGAGTATATTCGTTGTGCGAGCACGGCGGGGAGAGGGTGCTGCGATGTCGGGCATTGGGGACGGGAAAAGTCTCGTGTGGCTTGGGACAATGGGAGGGGGGCGTTAGGCGGGACAGTGGTGTGTTCTATAGGGAGAATAATGATACGGACGGGGGAACGTGTCAAGCTTTATGTTTGGACAGGTCAGAGCACGCAAATGCGCATTATTGTCCTCGCAGAGAGCAGGACGCCGGAATGGAGGACAATGGAAAGCGGCAAGTGGCAAGGAGACAAACAGGAAGCGGATGGCAGCACCTCAGCTTACCAAATCAGGAAACTTGACTCGCTCATGAGCCAACGCGTCGCCACAGCCAGCGCGACAACACGTCCTGGCCATGCAAGACAGTCACGGCGTGTTTACCTGCTGGATACCGGGTGGCCCATGTACCAGGACCAGAATGGTTCTCGCTCACAGAGCTCCGTGGAGAGACCGAGTCAGCGTATGAGAGCCCTCTCGGACATTACCTCTGCTTTTCACAAAGCAACGCGCCTCCCTCCCTACTGCACAGATCGATCGTGTGAACCCGCCCCTGCTTCCTGCTCCTCGCTGATCGTTGTCTCCTCGCGGTTTCCTTGCCGATGTGAGCGGATACATCGTCGAGGCATAACGCGCGACGTGCGTCGTGTCGCCAGTTTGCATATGATTACTGATACCTGCGCTCCTACTGCACGTACGACGGACTAAAAAAAAAAAAGCCAGTGCATGTCATCTCATGTGCTTTCTGCGCGTTGGAATGACTCCAGCCGTGTCAAAGAAACAGAAGGAAAAAGTATGGGTAGCCACAAGAATACGCGCTCAAACTCCCTCGATTGTAATTGTATTTACTCAATCGCGTTCATTTCAGGTTAGACCATAGCTGAGACATGTACCGTGGACATCCAATCTCACCAACGAAATGACGAGGAAACAGGTTTTTATTCGTTCATGCAACACTATAAGTAGTGTAAAGTGCGTACGGATAATTCATGCCATGTAAACGAATAGGATGATGCAAGGGTGAGGGATGATGCGAGCGTGTAATACAGATTCAATGTACACTTCGGGTGATCAGTGATCGTCTAGTCAATCTCCTCCATCGCTGATGTCGAGGCACCCGCTGCTGGCTCTGGCTCGCTGGCAGTCGGCTCTGCTGGTGCTGACTCGTCTTCAGCCACGTCAAGACCCAAGCTGATCATGCGGTTGATACGCTTCGCAAATGACGTCGGGTCCTCGAGCGAGAAGCCCGAAGTGAGGAGGGCAGTCTCGAACAAGAGGTAAGTCAAATCACGGACAGACTTGTCAGCCTTATCCTCAGCAACTTTACGCTTGAGCTCCTTGATGATGGGATTGCGCGGGTTGAGCTCCAGCGTCTTCTTGGAAGCCATGTAGGACGACATCGACGAATCGCGGAGGGCCTGGGCTTTCATAATACGTTCCTACGAAATCCAAAAGTCAGTGTATACTATCAAGAGGGCATACATCCGAAACATACCATGTTGGACGACCAACCAAATTGACCGGTGACGAGGACGCAAGGAGAATCCGAGATACGGTTGGAGACGACAACCTTCTCCACCTTGTCGCCGAGTGTGTCTTTCATCATCGTGCACAGGTCATTGAACTGCTTGGCTTCCTCCTCGCGGGCGTTCTTCTCGTCCTCCGTCTCCTCGAGTTCGAGGCCCTCCTTCGAAACACAGACAAGCTTCTTGCCCTCGAACTCCTTGAGCTGTGTGATAGCATACTCGTCAATGGGGTCAACGAGGAGTAGGACTTCAAAGCCCTTCTTCTTGAGGACCTCCAAGAAGGGAGACTCCTTGACTGAGCTCAGCGATTCACCAGTGAGGTAATAGATAGACTTCTGGATCTCGGGCATGCGAGTGATGTAATCTACATCACAGGCGTCAGCATTTCGCTTGCATGAGAATGTATTAGACTTACCTTTCAGCGAAGTCATCTCCTCGGTCGACTTGGTGGTGTAGAAGCGCAAAAATTCGGCCAGCTTACTACGGTTCTGAGAGTCCTCGTGGATACCAAGTTTTATGTTCTTGCCAAACGCCTCGTAGAACTTGTTGAAGTTGTCCTTGTCCTCGGCGATCTCGCTGAAGAGGTCCATGCACTTCTTAACGATGTTCTTGCGAATGACTTTGAGAATCTTGTTTTGCTGGAGCGTTTCACGAGAGATGTTGAGGGGAAGGTCTTCCGAGTCAACGATGCCCTTGACGAAGTTGAGGTACTCAGGAATGAGATCCTCGCAGTCATCCATGATGAAGACGCGGCGGACATAAAGTTTGATGTTATTGCGCTTCTTCTTGGATTCGAAGAGATCGAAGGGAGCACTGTGAACGGATTAATTCCTCCCCAAACAGGGAACACGCAAACAATATACTCACCGCTTGGGCACGAAGAGGATAGCCTTGAACTCGAGTTGACCCTCAACAGAGAAGTGCTTGACTGCGAGGTGGTCCTCCCAGTCATTCGTGAGCGACTTGTAGAAGGCAGCATATTCCTCCTGACTGATATCCGAGGGGTTACGCGTCCAGATGGGCTTTGTCTTGTTGAGTTCTTCGTTGGTAACCTCTTTCTCCTTGATCTTCTTCGTCTTCTTGTCCTTGGGCTTATCTTCGTCGTCCTCGACCTCTTCGATCTTAGTCTCCTCCTTCTCCTCAGCTTCCTCCATCTCTGCGTCTTCGTCTTCGACCTCCTGGAACAGGAACGTTAGACGCGCCCACATAGCAAATAGGGCAACAAACCTTTTCAACTTCCTTTACTACGGCGAGTTGAATAGGATACGAGATGAACTCGGAATGCTTCTTCACGATGTCCTTGATCCTCTTCTCCTCAAGGTACTCAGTTTGGTCTTCCTTGAGGTAGAGGCGAATCTCAGTACCACGACCGAGGGGAGGGTTGACAGTGTCAGGGGTAATGGTGAATGTGCCACCGGCGGAAGACTCCCAGATGTACTGCTCGTCGTCGTTGTGTTTTGAGATGACTTGCACGCGCTCTGCTACAAGGTACGCAGAGTAGAAACCCACACCGAACTGACCAATCATGGAGATGTCGGCGCCGGAGCTGAGAGCCTCCATAAAGCCCTAGATACATTTGTCGGTGAGTGAACGACATAGACGGAGTTGCGAGATAAACATGCCTTGGTACCGGACTTGGCAATGGTACCGAGGTTGTTGACGAGATCGGCCTTGGTCATACCAATACCGGCATCACGGATGGAGAGGGTCTTGTTCTCCTTGTCGGGGATGATCCGGATGAAGAGCTCCTTGCCGGTGTCGAGGACCGAGGGATCGGTCAACGAGGAATAGCGGATCTTGTCCAGGGCATCAGACGCGTTCGAGATCAACTCTCGAAGGAAGATCTCCTTGTTGGAGTAGAAGGTGTCTGTCGGAACGTGGTCAGCGCAAGCGGCCTGCACGGTCCGACCAAGACTCACTGATGATCAGGTCGAGGAGTTGACTGATCTCTGCTTGGAATCCAAAGCTTTCGCTGGCCATGGTGAGCTGTGAACGAATAGGAGGGGCGGGGGTTAGATAACACGCGTATATGCGCGCAAAGATCTTACGCACTGCTCACAAGGATTTTTGTCGATAGGAGGGGAGATGCAAGAGAAAAAGTGACGCGCTGGAAGGCACCAGGGGGCTTTTATGTAGTCTGGATTTTTGGTCGTTCGAGAAGATTCGATCATTGTCGTCCTCCCAAAAGGACGCGTCAGTCCGACCTTTCCAGAATGTTCCACACTGCGACTTGCCTTTCCCGGCGTACACTTCCACAGCAAAGTGTAATTACTTAATGATCAAGCATCGAATCGAATACTACAGTAGTGTCTGCTATTACAGCCTCGATCTTTAGATCACCACAGCTGGCCTCGGTCGCGGCTCGTAGATCAGACCCCGTTGGCCGCTCAGCTGTGCCCTCAATCCCTCAACAGCCGCCCGCATTTCTTCCATCTCGTCCTTCAGCTCCGCGTTCTCTTCCCTCAACTTCGTGTTTGCCAACGCAAGCTCAGACTTCTCCGAGACTATCGCAGCGATCTCACTCTCGGGAAGTCTGCGGTATGCGTCGCATCTCTTTTGCAGGAGCGCCAGTCGTGCTTCCAGTGCTTGGTTTTGCCGGCGGTGGGCGCTAGATTGTTCCATGAGTGATCAGTGTCCCATCCAAATACATGTCCCGTACCGTGCTTCCTCGTCCCTTTTCTCCAGTTCTTTCTCGCAGCTGTCCAGCATCATCTCCATTTGTTTACACTTGCTTTTCATGGCCTCGATCTCCTGTCCGCGCGCGTTGAACTTCTCAAAGTCCACATCCCTAAGTCATGTCAACGCATAGTTATATCTCGCTGTCACGTCCGACACACACCATAACTTCTGCATGCGAACATGCTGCTCGATTTGACGCTCGTAGTCATGCAACCGATCAATCTTGTGTTGGTTCTCTTTCAGTCGCGTCTTCAGTTCGAACACTTCTTGATCTGCATCACGCAGCAGTTTTTCCTGCGCGTCAAAAAGAGCCTAATAACACTTCAGCTAACTGAACAACCATGACCTGTCCCTTCTATTCTTACCCGAGCCTCTTTCTCGCCTGTTCGAAGCGCTGCTGTTTCAGAGACCCACCGTTTCTTCTCCTCCCGAAATTCGCGAAGCTTTTTCTGAAGTTCGTTGTTCCAGTCTGCGTACTTATTCTTCGCAGATGAAGACTGCTCCTTGTGTTCGTGGATTTCTCGCTCTAAACTCTGAACCTGCGCCTTGTATTGGCGCAACTTGTTGTACTATAGTAAATAAGCATGCGGTCGAAACGAATCACGGATGGTCATACCAATCCTTGCCGCTCCATTTCTGCGTTCTTGGAAAGGATGCGATCTTCGTGGAGACGTCCAATGTGGTGGACATTCTCTCGTGAAAGCCAAAGTTCGAAGTTCAGCTCGTTCCTCAGTAACAAGATCTCGCGCTGCAAATTGGAGATCGCTCCTGCTACACTATTAGGTAGATTGGGGACGTCGCATGCGATTCCTAACTCATGAGGCAGATCGACACTGGTCTTCGCTGGCGAATTGCTACCAGGAGGAAACAAGAGGGCTGGCCATGCCGCCAAAGTCGGTCCGTCGATATCAACGTCGACGTTCGACTTTAGCGCGACGTAAGTCGTGATCATGTCTTGTAACGATATTCGTAACTTCGATGGCGGCAATTCGATGTGGCCGGGATGAGGTGTAGGTGAGCCCGAAAC
Organism: Astraeus odoratus; assembly: GCA_016618355.2. Lineage (NCBI taxonomy): Eukaryota > Fungi > Basidiomycota > Agaricomycetes > Boletales > Astraeaceae > Astraeus > Astraeus odoratus. The sequence continues at coordinate 4,274 of JADGIP010000345.1, read as the reverse complement.
TTCCTCTTCGTTAATGATCATTAGTAATGGCCGCTCAACTTCACGGTCTGTGGGGGTGCGTTCCCGGCTTCCGAGTTCCATCTTGCGTACATCGAGCATCATACACTCGCTCGCGATCCGCGATACTGTGTAGTCGGCCCATGGATCGACCTCCTCGAGTTCACTCTGCCAGTCTCGCATTATAATGCGAGCGTGGACCGTGCGGGAACGGAGAAGAGCCTTAATGCGTAGATGTCAGCACAGCTATGACAACCACCTAGAACGAATGACATACTTCTGCTTTGCTCCGAATATTTGCGTCATCCAGGGCGTCTTCCCAACTTACAGTGTATGGTGTTTGGCAGCCCGTGTCATGCAGATATGCAGAGGGACCACGAAGGAACCGGATAAGATTGCACGGGAAGAGATAGTACAAGAATGAGAAATATGTGTCAGAGGGCGGGGCGGAGGATACAGCGTTGAAAGTGAGCTCGAGCCTCCTCCAATCAAAATCTGGACGTAACTCCAGCGATTGAGTCTCGACGAACTCTTCAGAGACATGCCTACCCATCTTCGTTGGCTCGTCTGCCATGTTAGGAGAAGGCGAGATGGACTGGTGACGCTCCTTCCAGCACATGATTCTTGCCAGAATAACAAAGAGACGTGGAAGCATCTGCTTGAGGGCTGCGCAGGCATGAACTGCGAATATAGGAAGTAGTTTACTTAGCGCTGTGAGACCGATGGTGCAAACTGTCGATGAATTGTCCAACAAAAGCGAGTTCAGGAAGCTATCCATGAGTGGATGGTCCGCCAGAGAGGGTGCCAATGAAGGGAATGCTGGATCAGACGTGAAGCAATTCAATAGAATCATCAGCTGCAGACGAGAGGTAGGTGTGGCAAATGTAAAGCACACTTCGTCCATAAGTTCCTGATAGGTCGCGAGTCATCATTAGTCCCCCTCGAAATTATATCTCGAGTACTCACTCGTGGACATTGTAAGCCAAACTTCACAAGGATATCTTCAAGATTTGATTTCCATAGCGACTTCTTGTCCCTCTGCTGCTGGTCTAGCTCCGCCCACTCCAAAATATCATCGCCAGAGTTTTCGACAGAGACATCCAATAGATACAACTCGAGCAATCTTCTGCGAAATTCAGACGCCTTGTCTGGGTGCCGGACATCTACCGTCTTTGCAGCTGAGATGATGAGGTCCTTCGCATGATTCACGGATGCGGTAGGAAGTTTAGGTTCCCGTAGTGCAGGGCGAAGTACCAGGTCGAACCAGGTCGAAATTACGGAAGTTGATGACAGGAGGGGGCGCAAGCGATGAAGGATCCCCAGGAAAATCTCTGTATGACCAGGCAGCGTATGATCTACGACATCGCTGTGGATGGTCTGAAGTCCTTTCTCCAGGTTTCTGAGTAGACCTTCGGGCTCATCAGAATATGCATGTATTGACGCGAACTCGTCCACCGCGCTCAGCGCTTGCTCGCGCCGTGCATTGTCTGAGGGATCTTCAAGAGACAGACGTATGTGATGAGAGAGTGCCGCAATGGACATGGAGATGGTCTGCTGGTACGTCACCCGAAGCAGCTCGCTTAAGAACCTCACCGCGGTGTCAATTATATTATTTCCCCTATCAAGTCGTGCATGCACTACTGTACACGTTGCATTATACATAACAGCATCCAACGTTACTACCTTTGCTGCAACTCCCAGCCCAGGTGCTTGAGAACGAGTAAAGAAGCAACCTGCTGGAGGAAGCTTTTTTTGGAATACATGCGTTAATATGTGTTGATCCAGAAATAATTTGGCAGCACTCACCTCCATGTATAATATTCTGGTTTCCACCTGGAGAATATCAGATATAGAGCGTCGCGACATACGCACATGAACCGCGTAGCATGCAGGCGAACCTCGTAGTCGGGCGACTGCGAATACCTTTTACTATCCTCGAGAGCCAATCAGACGCAGTTGGAGAGGGACCACCATGGCTTCTTCGCTATCAATGTACTCGATGCGAATCAACCCTGCATCCTTAATATGATCGATGGTCGCTATTCCACAGCGAGTCTTTGGTGGGTGGTGCACCTTGATCAATGATCAGGACCAAGTCAGGGGCGGCGCAGATCCCTCATTCGGCAATTTCCGGAAGACCCACCTCTCAGCCTTGCTCGTCACCGCCGGCGACAGCGAGCAACGATCCACCACCCGACGACTCTTCGTTGAAAATTTAAGGTGAGCCATCTTTCCTGCAGTCACCCTGTCTGTGTCGTCGTAAAGCACGTCGTTTGTTGAGCACGATGGATGCGTGCCGCAGCGTTCGGATGTCGTTGGCGATGGCGTGGCTAAAACCTTGCTCGATTCTCTAGATGTCCGCCGAGGAAATTCACTCTGACCACTCTGACCACGAGGAGGATCCCACCTCACAGGCCGCCCTCGACAAAATCCAGTCTCGCTCAGAGCGCAAAGCTCGCAAGGCTCTCCTCGGCCTTGGCCTCAAAAAGGTCCCCAACATCACCAGGGTCACCCTCCGCAGGCCAAAGAACGTGCTCTTCGTTCTGTCCTCCCCCGATGTGTACAAGTCCTCCAACAGTGATTGTTACATTGTCTTTGGTGAAGCAAAGGTATAGCCTATCATTTTGACAGACCTCACAAGATGGTTCTCATCTACGTAGATCGAGGACATGAATGCACAAGCGCAGCTGTCTGCGGCCCAACATATCGCTTCGAGTGCTGCTGCCGCGACCAATGTCTCCAACGTGGATAGCTCAGGCGCCACTCCAGAAGCTGATGACGAAGACATTCCCGAACTCGAGGTACCAGAAGACGATGGTCCAGTGGATGAGAGTGGTGTTGATCCCAAAGACATTGACCTTGTCATGAACCAAGTTGGCTGTTCGAGGGCCAAAGCAGTCCGGGTGCTAAAAGAGAGCGGTGGAGATCTAATCAATGCCAGTGAGTTTGTCTTCAGACGGTCCTCTACGACGTGTTTCTGATGGAATGCAGTCATGGCAGCGAGTGAATGATCACACTCCTTACGTGTCTCTATTGTCGTCACTGTATCATATCACTACCATGCCCTCGCAATCCACGTCTTGGCTATTGGTTCCTGTTCTTTGGTGACACATACAATCCCCTCGTGTGAGCCTCATACCTACAGCATCAGAATTTGGACGTCATGTTTTCCAACGTCTCAGCTCCACGTAGTAGTTTGAGCGTTCCCAACCGTCCCTCGCAATTTCGCAACCCAGCTCGTTGCTACGGTCCGTAATTGGTGGGCTGACAACAAGGCCCATCTCCCTTGCAGCCTCCTGGGCTAGCTTTGTGAGCTCACCTATTGCAAACATGTGGTAATAGCGGTTGTACACGGGAATTTGCGCTGCATGTTCCTCGTCCCAACTGCCATCTTGTTCTCTTAGTTGGCACTTTTTCTCCTGGTTTCGAGTACTAGTCTGTTGAGCCATGACCCAAGGTACAAACACATCCTTTCCGTCGAGACCATCCCCTCCCTCGTATACAGGTATGTTCCTCTTTGATAGGTGGTCTTGCTCTATAGCCCAGACGTAGATCAATATGCGACCGTGACTAGGTGAAACGCACTGTAAGAGCCGCTATCGAGGGACCTACATTGACATATACTCCAGTGCCTGAAAGGAACATGTACTAACCTGCACGGCGAGTTTCCGTCGTTGGGGTGACGCTAGGTGGTGTATAGTAGCTATTGAAATAGCATAATCCTTTCGCAACGTCATTTCATTCAGATCTCTTCGGACTTGGGGAGACTCACAAAAGCTCCGGGCCTCCATCCGTTCCCAAGGACGTCCCCGAAAACCACCTCTCGTGTAACCAGGACCCCTGCATCACTCCCTGCATGTTTTGCGATCTGTAAGAGATTCCAACTGCGATCTAACCCGATGGTCAAGACACTACCCGGTCGGTCGGCAGGGAGGGGCAGGTATTTGCCGTTCCCCGTTCCAGAGTCAAGGCCGACCCATCCGGTAGGTAATGAATTGAGGAACGCGGATATGATGGGCCACGGCTGGTATGTCGGTGATGCAGAGCCAGGTGAACTTGTGATCAGATTAGTTGTGCATCTATCGACACACCTTGTATCGCGTTGATGAAAAATGGGATGCTATCTGGTCATAGACCGCATGGACATGCTGATCTTCGTATGCCTGATGGTCACCGTCAACGACGGCAGTTGTGACGTTTTTCATGAAATTACAGCGAAGACTCCAGAAATGCAAGTTGGTGGGCGTTTGGATTGATTCAATTATCTACGCGGGGGG
>JADGIP010000344.1:0-21262 GCA_016618355.2 Astraeus odoratus | reverse complement strand
TTGTCCGATCCTCGAACTCTGCTGACAAAACATTACCTTCGTACCTTCTGGTAAGTCTCGGATGCAGTCTTGTTGTTCTTTCTCGAATGATTCATAATTGCCCCCCCTGCGTCGCCGTCGTCTGAACCATCTCCACCCCCGTCTATTTCACTTGCACTTCCATCAGCGTTGTCATCCTTGGGCGCAAGGACTTTCTTCTTCTTCGGTGCTGCCTTTGGCTTTGCAGGCGCATTTGTCGTTTTGGAAGTCAACTTCGTGGTCTTCTTGGCGGGTGCTTTGACCTGGATACATCCAGTGGCGTGCTTGGAAGACGGCCAAAGTCAGAGGAGAACGAGACGGACCTTCTTCTTAGGTGCGGGCGAGAAATAGTCGCTCTCACCACCAGAAACGTCTTCGAGATCGAAATTTTCAGCCTCTGATGAGCTCATCGTCGCAGGTCGTGAAGTGGTTCGCTGGGAACCGAGACGCGTTAACCTGACAGGCGTGTTATTCAGCGCACGTGATGAGGTTGGACACGGTCAGGCCAGTATCACGTGATACCAACAGCAGCCGACCGCAATTACAATTGTTTATACTCGTAGGCTACAGACGGGACACTTTGGTAGGCTAGACAGGTCCAGATCGAACTCTCAGCTGCTGTCGTGTCAACGTACGCGTCTTACTGTATCCCGTTTACATCAATTGTTTTAAATTCGTGATTTCGAATTTGCTTTCGTGGACACATACATATCTCACAAGGAAACTCTAGTTAACACGTCCATGGATTTTGGGTTTAATTGTCATCTTATTCTTTAACTTTGCGTTTCCATCCCACGGTGAATCTTTGATCTCATTGCGTTGCCTTCCACCACGTTGTCAGTGTGCATACGGTGAAGGACTATTCAGTAGCGTGGGTTGTAGGCGTATAGCTTATGATGCACTGGTAGTCGCTACAAGTTGTACTAAGGTCGCGCTTTCACATTGCTCACAATAAGGCTCTGCGGGGTACCCGTGAGATCTTATAGGGTAGACACAGCGAATAAAGTCACCTTGTAACTTTGCACGTCGCCCTTGAACTTGCTTACAGTCCCATCTGCACAAACCCATAGCTGATTCAAGTGTGAGGAACGTATAGGACGACACAGCGAAGCGATCGTACTCACCTCCTTTGCAACAGTAGTAATGAATCGTTCATCGTGCGAGATCACAATGACTCCACCATTCCAGATATTTAGTGCGGTCATCAGAGCGTCCAAACCCTGTACAACGGTCATCTCGCAATTCACACAGTGTAAGCCGATGGACGAACCTCGATATCGAGATGGTTAGTAGGCTATAGCGAGCCGCATTAGTCCAATCACTGCTCGCTGCGAAAATCATGTACTCACCTCATCCAATAGCAAGACGTGCGGATTTTGCAATGATAAGACAGCAAATGCCACGCGTGACTTTTGACCACCAGAGAGGGTACCAATAAGTTGCAAACTAGCACGACGTTTATATGCAATTCAACTATTACAACAAGGTGACTCACCCAGTCATTCCACTAATCTGGAAGTTTCCAAGGTGACCTCTGTATTCCTGTTCTGTCTTTCCGGGGAACTTCGAAGCCAAGAACTGCACAGGTGACATGTTAGGGTTGAGAGTGTCAACATGGTGCTGTGAAAAGTAGCCTCTGCGCTCAAGATCTCAGTAAAGAGACCACGCCGGCTATAGTCCACTTACATTCGCAATCGTCCATTTCGGTTACACTCTCCGCTGAATGGCTTCAACTCGGAGGTTAAGAGCTTGATCCTAACAATCCGATAAAACTTCTCACACCAGCACGACACAAGAAGACACATACAACGTAGATTTTCCGGAACCGTTAGCTCCAACTATCGCAATTCTTGAATCGAGACCGACGTCGAAGTTGACATTCTTCAGAATAAGCTTGTCTGACGTATACCCGAAAGTGGCTTCGGAGAGCTGGAGCAACGGTGGAGATATCTTTTCTGCCTCAGGGAACCTAGGACACATCTGCATAAACACAGCACGCATCCGTACTGAAGGTGACAAACCTGAATTTCTCTGTCTCCTCCTCTTCTGGCGGTTGCAGGTCGGGTAGCTAAACCATTAATCAGAACTGTGCCAATTACAGACAGTTCCAAAATACCTTTTCTAATATCTTTAGTCTCATCTGTGCCTGCGCAGCTAGAGACCCGTAAGACGGTCGAAACGTTTTCATACAAGAACACCGAAACGCACCTCGGTTAGCATTATATCTCCACCTATCCACGAATGCCTGGAGGTTCTTGCGATATTCCATTTGTGCTTCGTACTCCTTCCGTAGATTGCGATCCCGCTCTGATTTGGTGGAATAGAACTGGGTAAAATTCCTGGCGGGCATATTTAACAAACCCAATGGTATGGATCTATGGCTGGCGTACCCTTTATAATAGTCTAGTCTCCCGGAGTGCTGGTGAACAATATCTGTGGCCACGGAGTCTCTGCGAGTGTTCATGAGCAACTGACACTATGCTGCCACAAACCCACCCACAGGAAAGCACGATCATGCGACCTGTGGCAGCTGATTCAGGACGGTCAAAAGCACGAGAGAAAGATGCTGACACTACAAGTAAAGTTCCAGGCCATGTCTGCAGGTAGTCTTCCAACCATGCCAATGCATTAAGATCGATGTGGTTAGATGGTTCGTCCAGTAACAATAATGCTGGCTATCAAAAGAATAAGAAGCGACCCTACTTGATGAGCATTGCCAGATATACCTTGACAAACAGCGCACGAGCGAGTGCGAGACGCATGCTGGAAGAACTCCTTAACGACTTGTGATATGACACTAGCTTTCCACATACCGCCAACCTCCACTAAATGATTTCGTCGGTTTCGACTGATCTTCTTCACTGAAACCAAGACCTCGAGAGAAAATCTCAGAGATACGTGGAAATGCAACTACATGGCCTTTCACATACCAGCGAGCAATGCAGCAGCTCTGGAAGGGCCACTCTCTGCGTCCATATCACTTAATCGTGCATGCACTTCCACCAATCTCGACGAAGCTTCTTCCCTCTCCTCCTCCGCTCGTTTGTCATCCCCCTCCTTGTCAAGTTCTGCGAGCCTGGCATTCAGAGCTGCTTCCTCTTTAAGCAGATGGTCTCGCCACACATCTGCTTTGAGAACGGAGTCCAAAGCGAGGGTGTCATCGCCGACTATCTACTAGGTCTTTTTAGCTTGCCATTCCTCTACTGCGTCTTGAAAGTCAGGAACACAAACCTCCTGCTCGACAAACAGAATGGTGATATGCGGTGGGATAGGCACCTCTCGCATAGCGATATGTCGGAGAAGTGTAGATTTTCCGACACCTAAGAAGCACTCCCGATCAGCTGGGGAGCCAGAGCAGGTCCAAAGCGACACCCACCATTGCGCCCGATCAGCCCATAGCGACGGCCATAGGCAAGAGTGAGGGTTGCACCGGACCTAGACATATCTATGAATAATGATCACGAAAGAGTAACCACAACGCACAGAATGCGGTTGGAACCAAAGTTGACATCAATATTGATAAGGTGAATGTCTTTGCTTTTATTCTTGGAGCTGGCCGAGGCGTCCAAGGGGTTGATCTTTCGAGGATCCCTGGTCAGATGCTCTCCAGCAATAAAGAAAAGGCTTACTTTCATGAACATTTCCTCATACGATTGCTACAACGACGTGAGATATGCGTGCGCATCCATCGAACCGAACGACTTGCCTGTTTCCGATGTTGATCCAGAAGTTTAGATCCCTCATAGAGATCCCTTCGAGCGCGTTTCTCGATTTTAGCCTGCAAGAAAGCATGACCCAGGGGAATGCTCCTCTGACACCGGGATGCTTACCCTAAGTTTAGCCTCCTGTTTCTCGAGTTTCTTGACATCAACCCGCGATGCCCTTTCGCGAGTCAGAGGGGCCTCTATCGATGCAAGTTTGCCATACTCACTTCGCCTTGTTAATGCTCTCGAGGTCAACGCCTTCGCCCAGGGCAATGGTGTTGGACATAGCACCGGCTTTACTCAGATCGACGACTCTATCCAACTTCATCAGCTTCGGACGACCGCTGTTCTTCGCCCTTGCAGCAAGCTGCTCTGAGAGCAGGTCTGAGAGCCTGGCCATGAGCCTCTTCACGTCGTCCGGGCGATCCATCCCCAGGGAGCTGAGTATGTCATTGGCAACCTGGAGTACATCCTCTTCTTCGCCGGCATCGTCGACCAGGTATCCAGACAGGTATTGGACGATGGGCCCTTCTGTGTCTGGGAAGATGGACCGTATTTCCTGCGCTATTTCCTGCGAAGACATTCCGAGATCTCTGCAAAGATCATTAGTCTGCGTGAATTTGGATTTCGGCATGTACTGTACATACATAATTGCAGATTGGATCAACAGATATCGCTTAGTGTGTCCATTCAACGATTCAACAGGTCGCACAGTATGTGGGTCAGCTTGGAAGGTAGTTCTTATTTGTCCTACATATACAGTCCCTTCTGTCTAACTTAACTACACAGTAGATCGATCATAATAGAATTAGTCGCATGTCGGTCTTGCGAGATCGTGCACTAACACGTTTGTGACGCGCTCCAGCCTAGAAACCCGGACGAGAAGACTCTTTCCATTAAGCCCATCATGCGAGCGCTAGCGGACCGACCTTGGTTATAATCGCATGCAGGACAATCGCAAACCATAGTGAGTTTGCACGCGAACGCTAGCATGGACTCGAATATGCTGCAGCCCAGAGGCGACCAGGGCGACGACAGTCCTGGATCCTCCGTATTCGACCTCCCTGTCCAGCCTTCCATTCCTCACCCTGCCGCTGTCACGGGGACCCAGGGCCCCACCAGCGTCGATGGGGATGTCTTTCATACTACTCCCGCGCCGCAGATCGTAGTAATATCCGGGGGCTCTGGCGGGAACTCGATCTGCAATGCGTTTGACAACGCATGCTTCGTCCTCCCTGTTTCCGACGACGGTGGCTCCTCAAGCGAGATCATCCGCGTCTTGGGTGGCCCATCGATAGGTGCGTCTGTCCCTGTCATCTCCAGGCTGGTCGCCGGTTCACGCAGCTCACCCTTCGTGTTCTCAAGGCGACATCCGGTCGAGGCTGGTGCGATTAATACCTCGTGCTCCTCCGACCTCGCCCCTGAGTGCTCTGCGGACATTGTTGTCGTATCGCTTGCCAGTCGACGTACCCGAGCGGGAAGCCCGTGCTGAGTGGAGAGATATCGTGGAAGGGCACAGTCGTCTGTGGTCAGGCATTCCGAACGACCGCAAGGAGACCATACGAGGTGCATAATGAGCCTTTCCACTCGTTCTAATTCTACTACATACTTGCCCTGATGCGGTTGCGTCAGGTTTCCTTGTGTACTTCGAGGGAGAGGTGCTCAAGCGGGCGCACAAGAATTTCTCATTTCTGAACGGAAGGTGATTAGGATGATCGTTAAACCCAGTTCTGCGTGGCGATAACCGTCGGCAGCATTGGCAATTACCTCCTGTCCGGTGCACAAATGTTCTTCCGTTCACTCCCCTCGGCTATTTTTCTGTTTGCATCCATCACGAACAGTCAGGTAAAGTTTGTCGCATCGAGATCCCCTACTCACCTGACCTGACCACGCGCGAAGGCGAACATTCTGCCCGCAATCGTCACGAGCCACACGGTAACTATCGCCGCAGAACTTGTAAGTTGCAATCTAGAATCCCACTCCCGATCAGCCCGGTCGCCCTATCACCCTTGCTGTGTACCCTCGCTTAATCTGTTTCCAAAGGAAAACGGCACTAGACTAGTGGGACAGTGCGAAATATCTCATCCGGTAAACGCCTATCCATCTTTCGAGGAAGAGCTTGATGGTGGTGAGGGCGCATATGGAAGTCTCTATTCTCCTGTGGACGGCATGGGGGAAACTATTCCCCACCGCTCAAACGTCACGTACAGCCAAGCTGATAAAGATCTCGGCTATGAACCGTTGAAATCTCGCATATGCAGTGGGCTCCATCTTCTCCCGCTTGATTGAGATCCATGTGACGACGTCTCGTCGTGTAGGGTTGTATTACATCAATGCCTATGGTCACGAGATCCATCCCGCACCGAACCCTGAGTATATCAAAAGCTTGTCGACTTCGGATGCCCTTGTCTACTCTTGTGGCTCCTTTTGGACTAGGTGACTGCGGGTCTTCCATGATTAGCCATATACTGAACAATAAGCAGCATCGTTCCATGCTTATCGTTACGTGGTGTTGCTCCAGCTATAGCAAGGTCCAGTAGCCTGCGTGCCAAGATCTTTCTCCGTAAGTACATTTCATTTCATACTGTATTGAAGCGACCACGAATCTGACGCCCGTCGTGAGTGAATGGGAAGAACGACCGGGAAACAGATGGTTACGCCGCCGTTGACTATGTCCGGTATGAATCCAAACGGGGATGCGTGCCTTAAACTGACAATGAGCGCAGAGCCATCGCATCCGTCTTGAATGCTCATTACCAGAAGCCACCTTATGGCCTGGGGAACGTCCAGACCATCTACCCGGTCTCGGCCTTCGTCACGCATCTCATATACTTGGAGGGCACGAGCATCGTCGTGGACGAAAACGACCTAGCCGTGAGGACCGGCTTGCTTATCCTGATTACAGTGTTAGTGATGTTCTGCTTACAGATCCTCGGTGTCAGGTGTGTGAAGATCAAGGGCCAGACCGAAGACTCGGAAGCCGAACACTACGATAGCGACGTTGTGCGAAGAGCCATCGCTCGAATCCTAGCCTAGTAGACACGGTCGCTTGCGCGGTACCCAGAGATAGTTTATTGCGTGCACACTTGGTATTTCTGGACTCGTCATTCGCTATGCCAATGATAAGCATGATCGCAACACTGACAAGCCATGATCCAGAACAAAGTTTTAGGCTCGGATTATGAGGGTGCAAATAATAGCTTTGCGTATATACGTACATACAATGGGAAGCACCTGCACAGCAAACAGGGGTCGCCCCACTTCCTCAGACGCCCTCTGGGCTTGTCCTCTCTGCCAGCGCTGGGTCCAATTGGGCTTTGCAGGTCTGTCTAACCAGCCTTAACAGTCCATATGTCAATCGAGGCCAACCCGAGCACAGGGTGTGAGGCGACGTTGCTATTTCCGACCCCTGCGCGCTCCCTGATTGACCCATATCACCCTTATATGCACAGCCAGGAGGCCCTGCAGTCGCTCGCACAGGGCACCCATCCACAACAGTGGACAAGGTGGGCATGACAAGACCCGGTTCCACGTCTGACCTTGACCATGGCCCGCTCTCGTCAGTAAATCCCGCCTAGAAGTCTGCAAAAACCTTCCCGCCGGTCTCCTCACCCAAAGCAGGCCGGCAAGTGTGGTGTTCCACTCGGAGGTCGAAGACTATCTCGAGAACACGGAAAACATCGTGCGCCAACCCCCCAAGGCGAACGACCAGCAGCAGCATATCTTATCTGTGAGTGTGCCGACCCGATCGCAGGTGCTTCTTAGCCAGCTTGGACCGTTCAATGTTTCTCATCAGCACGAGCATGAAATCGCGGCCTCGCCGGAACGACCCAGTCCCCGGGTGCACTTCAGGTCTCGCGTGCGGATAACAGCGGGCATAGGCCGTCGCAGACGTCTGTCCGACGGCCTGTCCTCCAGCGCGTCCTCGCTCTCTGGGTCCCCCTCGTCGTCCATTTCGGCGCCGCTACGCACGCCCGACTCTGAGGGCAGCAAGGGGTGGGGCCCGCTCGGACGCAGAGTGAGCCTGCTTGCGTCACAGCCGGGCCACGGACGCCGTCAACCGAGTCTGAACGGGAACGGGAACGGAGACGGGAACGGGAAAACCCTTCGGAGGAAATACTCCTCGTCTCTTTCCGAGTGTGCTGACGAACGCACGCGCCTCGTGTCCTTCTACAACGGGTATTCGTACACCGCCGACCCCGGCCGAATGGATCCTCGAGCCGAATGCGAGCATCTGTGGAGAGAGCGGGTGGTCGACGCCACCTTCGGTCAATGGCCCTGGAGGCTGCTCAATCGACATGTGCGTGTCGTCTCTTCTGTTCCCTTGGGGCGCCCGTTCATCACCGGCAATCCAGTGGTGGTGGTGGCAGGTGGAGCCCATCGTGTGCTGTTTCTGCATATGTGGCGACCCAGACGAAGAAGGAACATACTAGTAGCTGGTCCGACCCTCTGTATACTTGTACTCGGCTACGTTTCGTGCCTGTGTTATTTGAAATAAACTATACACGCGTTACAGTATAGATCTATATGTATGTTTCCTTGTTGAAAAGATCCACCGAGATTTCGAGCCTGTTCACACCCGCGAAGCCGTCTCCTCCTTGGATGGCATCACCATCGTGGGGGGCAGGGTCTTGATGGACGGGAGCAGGCTTGCTGCCGTCTTGCGAGCGTTCTGTATCAGGAGCTCATCCATGATCACGATGGCGGCCATGGCCTCGACGATGGGGACGGCGCGAGGAACGACACAGGGGTCGTGGCGGCCCCTCGCAGCGAGCGTTCCCGGCGTGCCGTCGTACTGAGCCGTGTGCTGGGCTTGCGATATCGTGGCAGGTGACTTAAAGCCGATCCTGTGCACGACGAAACGCGGGGTTTAGACGTTACCTAATGAGAATGAGGAAACGACCTGCCTGAAGTATATGTCTTCGCCGTTGGTTATGCCACCCTGGATTCCGCCGCTCCAGTTGGTCGAGGTGCCCAGTTTGTCGTCCTTGAGTACGAATGGGTCGTTGTGCTTGCTTCCGGGAACTTCTGTGCCTCTGAAGCCCGATCCGACCTCGAATGCCTTCGTGGCAGGGATGGAAAGCATCGCATGGGCCAACTTTGCTTCGAACTTGTCGAACACGGGCTCCCCTAGACCCGGGGGCGCGTTTCTGATCACACAGGTGACCGTGCCGCCAATGGAATCGTTCGCCTCTTTTGCGCGTATGATGCGCTGCAATTCCAGCATCGCCACATCAGGAAATGAAACTGAAACGGGGGACAGGCACGTTAGGGAAGCACACCTTGGTCATGCGTTCCGCTGTTTCAGGGTGGGGGCACCGCGTCGGGTGCTGGTCGACTTGTTCGCGGGTGATCGTGGACAACAGGTGACGGAACTCGGGAGAGAGCGCGTCTCCGACGTCGTCGTGGTCTTCGTCGCCGTCCCGCGTCATGGATGGCGGGGCTACGTGGGACGGAAGGTGGATCTTGCCAACGGAGGAAACGAACGCCACGATTTCGATGCCGTACACCTGCTTGAGGTACCTCTCGGCGATGGCACCCGCAGCGACTCGTCCTGATCAAAAGAGAAGAGAAACGTCTGTTGGCGTGATAGAAATGTGGATGCTGAATGTGGGCTTGCCGATTGTCTCGCGGGCACTGCTGCGTCCGCCACCGCTGCTGGCCTTGACGCCATACTTGAGGAGATACGTGTAGTCCGCGTGGCTGGGACGTGGGTACAGATCTGTTTCAGAGTAGTCCTTCGGACGTTGATCCTCGTTCTTGACAAGAAGGCCGATAGGCGTTCCGAGGGTGACACCGTGCTCTATCCCAGATTGGATGTGCACTAGATCCTTCTCATCGCGCTACACGCCGACGACGATCAGTTTATCATCTGGTGGGAGAGAGACGCTGCCAGAAGAGACTAACCGGGGTAGTCAGATTGCTCTGTCCTGGCCGTCGCCTGCTCAGCTGGACTTGGACGTCTGCGGCGGACAGTTCGAGGCCCTGCGATGAGATCCTTGGCATGCGATTCGGGCGAGGAGGGTGTAATATATGACTCATACCGGAGGACAGCCATCTATGATCGCGCCGACGGACGCGCAGTGACTCTCGCCGTAGGTAGTGACGCGGAAGAGAGAGCCGAAGGTAGACATTTTGCACGGCTACCAGTGGAGAGATCTGTGGGTGAGAGACGAGAGATGGGAGCGAATAAGAACGGCGGTGCTAGACGATGTGCTGGCTCTTATATGTGTGTTGTGTCCAGGGACTGTCAAGGCAGTACTTTGGCCGAGCTAAAGGCGGCTTTTAAACACGCTAACGTGGGCCGACTAGCGTCGACGTCGCAGATTAGGCGACCGAAGAGGACTGGATCTGTGCAGATAGTGCTGTTCCACCGCTCGTTCGGTGCTCGACATCGCAGTGTTTGCGATTTTCGTGTAGCCGGTGGAATCCTGTGTGGGAAAACCGTTCATCCCCTAGTAGGAGAGACCCTCGCCATCCAGCATCCCCCATCCGACCACCAACCACGTCCAGGCCATGTCCGCCAACGGCACTACCTCCAACGGCGCAGCGGCCTCTGGCTCGCGATCCCGCCCTCAGGCCAGAAAGAAGCCGAACGACGATGCAGCGTATATGGGCCCCCCTTCCACAGCCGCCAAGAGACAGGCGGCAGATAGAGCAGAGGGGGAGCCACGGGTAAAGCGAAAACGCGTGGAGCCCAGCTCTGCAGCTGCGAGGAAGACAGATAAGGCGGGTGCGGACGCGGATGAGGAGAAATCCAGCGTAAGTCGTCCGCTGCGTCGTCGCCGAGTGCCCACTGAGCCCGTCCTCGCCAACGACACACGTCTGAACGAATGTTTCACTGACACATATTGCAGGTCGACTTTCACAAACTGCCCATCCAGACGCTCCATCGGTACCTCGCACAGTTCAGTATCATTCCTGCCATACATCCGTCGCCGCTAACGGCAGCGCGGCCACCCGCCCCAGCCATCCTCTTGGACCCAACGCGACAGAGCTCGCGTGGTCTGAGTCCGTTGGCGCCTACCCCGGCCAATCGACCGAGACGAGACCCCAAAGATCCCAGCCGACGTCGCAGTTCGCGTTTGCTGGAGGAGAGCGAACGTCGCACACCCATACTGGCGGACGTTGCGGACGTCCACGCCGTCCTTGCTACCATCGCCGATAAACATTTCCAGGAATACGCGGTTAATGAAATCGATACGCTTGCCGCCTTCATGGTCAAATCCAAATGCTAAAAGCAAACTGTTGTTCGATTCGTGTGTAACACATGTTCGGCGTGTACTTAGTCCTATCTCATCTGCCTCGCACGTCTCTGTCCCTGTTTCCTATATCTTAGCCAAAGCGGTGGCAATTGCGTCCACGCGCATGCTGTGCGCAGGTCTCACATTTGATCGACCGATGCGTTTTGTGCTCCTCTTCCTGCCCTAGATTTGTAGCATCTTACTCTAGTTCTAACCAGATGTAATGCCAATGCAAGACTACCTCGCAGTATCCCAAACCGTAATGGCTGTCAAGGACTGGCGTTATTTATCGACTTGTTTGCAACCACTGCCCTCTAGAAAACAGTTTGTCGCAGAATCTAACATGTACGAGCGTAGTTATACCCCACTTTCAGGAGTGACCCGGTGTACGTAACAGCGATTGCGAAACCTCCTGTTGCGATGTCAACATGGCATTTGACGGTTTCAAATGTCTGTCATTTTGTAGGTATCAGGTCGATCTTCGAGCTTGTGCCAGTTTCCGTGGTTACTCTCTTTTTTTTCTTCTGTTTTTCTTCTATATAGCTGGAAATGCCCCACTTGCGCACTCTTCTCGTCTTTCCTTTCGGTGTCGTCCATCTTCTTTTTTGGCGTCTGGTTGTATGGTACATCTGGAATGAGGGCATCACTTCTTGCTCTTTTCACGTTCCACAGTCTCGCTGCGCTGGCCGCGGCCAGATCTGCCCGGCTCGGTCCGGACATCGTCGCTCGGCAGAACAATGGAAAAGGAAAAGGGGGTCAAGCGAGTGCCTCGCAAACGGGTAAGTTGGCATCTTCGTGCTATGTCCGTCACTGACGTATGTTCTTCTCACGGCAGCGTCTGCAGCGTCATCCACTTCCTCTGCTGGTACCGGGGGAAACGACCCCCAGACATCATTAAGTGCGTTGTACGCCGCTGTGCACTATCTGCGTCTCAATTTGTTGCCCGCGTAACCCAAGCCCTTGACCCGGCTGTCATTGCAAAGGGTTTCGAGAGCGACGGTCAGGCCCAAGGCGGCGACCCCGGACAAGTCGCCTCGCTGACTTCCTCCAACAACTTCATCAACTTCTGCCTGACCGTCCCAAATCTGCCCATTACGAACGGCCAGCAGATCAGTGGTGGGTCGTGCAATCCCGCGCCAATGGGCGTGATCCCGTCGACGGCGAACATCCCCTCGGCCAAATTCGTCAGCCCCGCGAACCTCGATACTATCCCGCCCAACCAGGATTTCGACGTGCAGCTTTCGATACAGAACATGGAGACAGGCTTCTTCGTCAATCCGGACACGAACTACTTTGCTGCCCCTCAGCAGCTGAACGGCCAGGGCCAGATCCAGGGCCATTCCCATGTCGTCATCGAGCAGCTCGACTCGCTCACGCAGACAACGCCCTTGGATCCGACCAAGTTCGCGTTCTTCAAGGGACTCAATGCCGCTGCACAAAACGGAGTCCTCAGCACAACCGTTCAGGGAGGTTTGCCAGAGGGCGTGTATAGGATGGCTTCGATCAATACTGCGTCCAACCACCAGCCACTTCTAGTGCCCGTTGCTCAACATGGATCACTTGATGATGCCGTATATGTGAGTTGTCGTACCACGAGCCCATTCAATCGTTAACCGCCATGGATAGTTCACGGTGAGCAACAACGCGGGCGCTGGTGCAGGGTCCGGGAATGCTGGTAATGGCACAGTAGCAGGCAATGGAAGTGGCGGGGGTAATGGCACGGTAGCAGGCAATGGCAATGGCAATGGCAACGGCACTGGCAATGGTAACGGTAAAGGCAACGGTAACAGTAACGGCAAGCGACGCCAATACTCGCTAACGTAGGCCTTTGTCGCCTGCACGTAGCTTGGGATCTCCCGATGACATTCGTTTCATCTTTGTACACCCTGCTCCCAACTGGATTGGGTTCGTGGTATAGGAAATGATGGCATCGTTATTTCTGTCTATATGTTACTCCTTTCATTTCCGATGTCCAATCGCGCATTGAGAATGTCGGACGATCTAGTGCACGCTAGAACTATATAGCCCGTCTGATGCGCCTTCTCGGAGTGAACGGCAGAATGATGGCACAACCGGGGGCATCCATTTGGTCAGACATGAGGGTCGAAGGCGCTTTTTTAGCATGGATAGCGTAGACTACGTGTTCAGCCGATCAGTGCTTGAATTCAGTGACCAGGAAGGAAAAAAAAAAAAGGGATCAGTTCTTGTGCAATGCTGGTGATATCCGGGACTCATAACCTGTGACCTCAACAGGTTATGAGCCCCGGATATCAGACGCATTACCAGTTAGTCCATAGATCCAACAAATCCAAAGGCGGTTTTATCCCGATAGGGCGGATCACGCCTCATCCAATAGCAAACCTCACAATACGTATGGGCGACCGCGACTATTACAACAGCCTACCCGGCGCTGATCCTCGTGCTACATAATATCGGTTGAAGTTCGCTCTAACCAATCTCATGCTGACAGTGACAATCGAATTGATCCTTATCGGATATGAACTTCTTCTGTAGAATTCGACCGCTCAACAAGCTTTGCGTAGACGACTTGGCGCATCTCTCCAATCCTGAGTCATCGATACAAAGGATCTGGAGCGGCAATATCATGTACCGCGCTATAGTGACGACGACATCACACAGAGCGCTGGCCCATCAATGAAAGGAACTCCAGATCGATCCGCTCAGTTCAGGAAAGCATCGACAATATGTCATAGTTGTGTCACCTCGTCGCGCTGTAGCGCCGAGCAGTTCGGCCTTGTCCGCGAATTGCCAATATGAAGTCAGGTGGCGGACCAGGTTAGTTCAGCTCTGGCCCAGTGGCTGCCCGCACAGTTTCAGTGTTGCATCCAAGGTTGATAAGAACGTTTCCATTCCGGTGGATCTCAGATCGGACGCTTCTTCCAACAACCAAATGTCCGAGCGCAAGAAGAGGAGTATGAGATCATGCGATTTGAAACGCAGACATACACGCCGGAACACGAAGGATCGCTTCGGACAACCGACTGTTTCATCCGTCAGATTTAGCTACGATAGTGGACAAGATCAGTATCTCCCTTTGATTGGCCAGTGATATACCGTGATAGAGGCCCCTAGAAGTCCCTGGTCACGTTAGCCTGCTGGCGGAGACATTGGAATGTGAATGATGCAATTGATCACAGGACTACTTCACGGGCATGAGAGTATGTGTGGTACACTTCATCTGGATTCCGCATAGGAGAGCTTCGGATGGTAACGCCATCAACGTTGTTTGTGGGCAGTTACCAGTTGCTGATCAACACGGTGGCAGCCGTGGATTGGTTATGCGAGAGATGGTACAACTATGTCGTTCAAATTCACCAGCACACGGATCTTGACTCACGTTGGAAACGCATCCGAATATATTTTGGTTTTTTTTTAGTTTTCCTACTGGTTGAATGCGTATTGGAGATCACGTGCATGAAACTGGTGCCACGTGGCCCAGTGGCAGTTCACAATCAGTAAGTCGTGGGAAGATATAGTGTACAATGTTTTGGTCCTTCTCCTATACGAGATCCACCACAAAGGTATTATCAGCATGATTTTATGTGTTCCTCAAATGTCACAGTCTCTTCTTTCTTGTTCTTGAAACTTAGTTCGAGAGCATTCTTAGCATGGGAAAAGGTACCCGGACATTTGGGGCAGATTGATACGATCCACCTAGCTGCTGCGTGACATCCTACGTAGGCAGTGTTCGAAGGTGTTGTGATGCATCCTTGACACAGGACCACTTTGTAAGTACATATCACCAGTTGATGGCGCTACTGACGGTGATCGGAGGCATGTCGATGAGCCACCATAGCACATTGCACATTGCCTGCGCTGCGGTCAATTCACCACTCTATGAGATAGACGCCAGCGCAAAATCGCGCTGTGCCTAACCATCTGATGGGATCTTGTAGGCAACGACCGAATGCGGCGATAGTAAGAAACTGACACTTCACAGCAGGTTGATCATTAACTTGTGCAGGCAGAGGTATGGCAGAAATCACTGTGAACTGCCATGGACTAAGCCACAAAGTAAGTTAGGGTTCTGTTCAGTTCTGCGCGGCGCAGCTGACACACGATGTTGCATAAATCCGTTTCTGAGTGAAGAGGAAAAGGACTCAGCACCCATGAACCTTAGTAACATGTGGCCTGTTGCCTTAGAAGGTTCTAAGTCCCTTCTCCTCCCCTCGGGCAGTCCAAAGACAACGGCATTCCGATGGAAGTTTATGCCATCGATCCTTCCCAGCCTTCTGCGTGCGCAGTCCCGCATTCATGGTTGCTATATTCATTCATTTGGTTCGTGGACATTCCCTCCAAATCGACGAGACATTGAGGGTCTCGACGAAACATTTATCCTTCAAAAATTGATTATTAAGGGTATAAACTATAGTGCAACACGAACCATACAGCGCCTGAACTGTGCGGCACGCTAAGCGGCGCCACTGCAATATGTATGGTCATGGACTCTGGCTGGCATTTTCGATCATAGCAACCCCCCTTACCTTCGAATCCATTCGCTGAGTCCCCGAACTGTGGTAACCATTATTAACAACAATTTTTTTACGTTTCGACATCAACAGGCGTGGCCGTTCACCCTCCTTTGACAACTCACCAGGGCATGACCACTGTTTAATTAAATGACCCCAGAGTACCACTCTCCCCGGTTCCCACCTAGTGGTTCCTTGTATGAAGGGATGATAGTTTGGAGAATTTTGAACGATATGTTGCCCCATTTGGGGGACCTTGCACCGTTGTATAAAGTTTGTAATTCTAGTGTGTATGATATTGGCGTTTATGTCACGACTGGCTGGAAGGATTCATAATCTAATTGGCCTGTTATGCTGAATCCAGAAAGCAAAACGGCATGATTCAGCGATGCAGTTCCTTGCATTAGAAGCCCTATGTGAGTACAAGACATGTTACACCCATATTGCCGGAGCAGTCCTAATACCTTCAGTTGAGGTTGTTGGCATACCCACTGGCCTTCTATATATAGTTACTACGTATGATGAACGAGCACCAGCACTACTGCAGGTGATTCTGCGCCACTGCTGAAGCCGGCCATGCCTGCCACCCTGACCTGCTTCTTACCCGCGCAAGAGGTGGTGGTTTGACGGAGGTTCACAGATAGATTCGCACGGAACCACACCACATGATCACGCCGGGAGTACTATTAACGCAAGCTCATGCATGTTACAGGTGCACGCTGCTCAATTGCATCGGCATGTCCCCTTGTTGCTACTTGATTCTCCGGTAACTTGCACAAAGTGTAAATACTTTGTGCGCGGCTATGTACGCCATCGAGATGTAGGATAAGGGGTCAGCGCCTCTGATCAGATCGGGGATAATCTAATATATCCTCCAGTCCAGAGATAAGGTTACATTTGACAACGCCAAAAAGACCACAGTGATTGACCGACCTTCTACCGCCAGTATAGGCTCTTAATTCCAGCCAGGAATGCATCCGGTGAGATTTAATTGATCAACGTAGAAATAAAAAAAAGTAGCGGCAAGACGGGAGGCCGTGAGACGCAGCAGTCCTCGCGACAGCTGTACCCTTCCATCAACAGATGGGTTTTATTTGACAGCAAGTTGCTTCCATGTCAGCAACTTGATCAATGGATGACGAATTCATAGGATAAGGATGAATGAATGAAAGTTTCAGCAGCAGTAGGAAAGCATAGATCATCCAGAAGCGGCGGAACCATTCCAGATATGCAAGGGCGATACAAGTGACCCCCAGGGAATTTCACATTCATCTGGATCGATCCCTGCATTTGACAGCTGCGGCGAAGACAATATGTCATACCCCCTATCACGAACTCAGCACAAAGGGATGCGGCACCGAGGTTGAGAAGCAGATTGCGTGCGACAAGGACCTGAGGTGATCGAAACACGAGCTGCCGCTCGGGCGTGTTAGTTGCGGACATTCTATGTGAGACGTACGCCTGCAACACATCATGCGATTGCGTAACCAGAATGCAAGGTGTCTACCAACGATTAAACGAAAGACAGCGCCTTCATTTACCGGTCGAATGGTCATCCTGACAAGCGAAAGCATTCTTCCGCAGTTTGAGTGGATGAAAAAGACCCGAGATCCCACACTACCGATAAATGATGCAAACCAACGCTCATCGAGCCTTTCATTCCAGAACTGGTTTTTGACTGTGCCATGGGAATTTCGCCTCACAGCCGGTCCGTGCACGTGCTGTTGGGGATCTCCAAGTGGGGATGAAACAAGGAAAGGCAACAGAAAAGGCGGGTTAGGAACAAGCCCCACTTCCATTAGGTGGCGGTGGTTCTCGAGTAATATCATGACCATCACAGGGGGTGGCGTCACGAAGGTGGGCCATCTGGATCGGACCTTGGTCTCTTTTCCAGAATTCCGTCCACGATCCCAAAATCTAAAGCTTCCTGCGCTGTATGTAATATTAGCATGGGAGGATTGCGCAGTGGTATGGAGAAGGTTAACCTGTCATGAAATAATCTCGTTCAAGGGCTTGCTCTGTTTCAAATGGATATATTGCTTAATATCTTGGAACACGCAAGAAGGGTGGAGACCATACCGAACCGTCCCAATCCTATCGTTTCACTTTCTCCTTCTTTGGAACAATGTCTCTGATAGATACTAGTTAGCAGTTGGCGCACCCGGAGAATTTCCTTGGCGTGGATGGCAATGTCGGATGCCTGGCCGGATGCCCCCCCAGAAGGTTCTGTACAAAGGAAATGGCAGACGTTTTAAGAATGGTACGGTCGATTAAGCTATCGACACTTACGATGGATCATGATGCTAGCGTTAGGAAGACAGTGGCGTTTACCCTTTTCGCCTGAACAGACATGTGTTCTCAAACTCTGTCTGAATGATTGGTCATGATCAGGGACGTACACACCTGCAGCTAGCAGCAAAGATCCCATGGAACATGCTTGTCCAACACAATACGTGTGTATCGGGGATGACACGTACTGATGGTCACCGAAGTCAGTTCTTCACTCAGGTCATTTACCAGTTAGACAAACCTGCATCTACAAAATTGTCAGCGCAAACCTTAACAGACAGAAGATGGCCTGGATCTAACAGTGTCATATATAGCTAAACCTGCGGTTACACTCCCCCCTGGAGAATTTATGTATAAGTGGATGGGCTTCGAGGTCTCTTCTGCTTCGAGAAACAGTAGTTGTGCCACAGTCAATGCCGCGTCTGTGTCTCTGATCTATACAAAATATTCCGTGAAAGTTGTGAATAGAAAAGAAGGGGTACTGGCTTCATGCTCACCGGACCATACAGCATGATTACACGCTCGCGCAGAAGCCGCGAGAAGATGTCATACGAGCGTTCACCACGGCCCTGTTGGCATGAAAGAAGGATGGGCATGAGTGAAGCACAGAAGGCATTGTGGTCATCTACCGTTTGCTCAATGACGATGGGCACGAGGTTGGAGGATGGTGGTAGCCAACTAGACGCTGGTGGATGGTAACGGCGAATTGATTTCCCGGAAAATGGTAGTACACGTCGTGCTACCGCTGCCCTCCGCACACTGTTCAGCATCTCTCTTCAGTCTTGACGACGTTGTAGCTGACTAGTAAGGCCTTGTAATAAGACAGATGACAATGTTGTGGTGTCTCAGCGCACGTGACCTTGTGCACGCGGTGAGCGCGTCCAGCCAACATGAAGTCCGAAGTCCGAGCCATTCTGCTCACTCCACGTCGCCATAACCGTCGTTGTCTTGCCTCGGTGAGCATGGTCTACGTCTATCCTGCGCAAGCTCTCATCTAATCCATGATTCTAACTGTAGGACGAACCCTCTGAGACCCGATGGACGCTCGCTCCAGGTCAAAGGAAGTTCCTATGGACTTTCAGTTTACGTCCCGACCTAGCAGTGGCATGAAGCCCATTTGGGCCCCGTCTGGCGATGATCCAAGCACGCCTCGAAAACGTACGTTTGTACCGAATTGTAGATTTCGGCCGGCAAAACTCATGTCTCTAGGTCCCTTCAAAGATCTAAACGAGGCGGCGGCTGCCTTTCCAGGGTCTCCTTGCACACCAATGTTTGGCGAGAATCGGAATGTTCCCTTCATTTTCCAGAGCCCTCCGCCTCAGACCAACCCACCACCACCATGGGCACCACCACCGAATTTCTCACCTCAAAAAGCGTTCCCGCAGCCTTTACCCGATCCGGAAGTCCGGGATGTCGATATGTCGGATTTGAGCCCTCCCAAACCCGAGGAGAATGAAAAAGAAAATAGACGACTAGTGGCCACAGGTGGCTTGAGAAGAATATTTAATTCAAGACGAATAGCTCGCGAAAAGACCCGATCAAAGCGAGAAAACGGGGAAGATTCAAACGAAGACGACAGCGAGGATGACAGTGGGCACGCTGGACCCTTGACTCAAAACACGTCAAATCATTACACGCTCAACATGCCTTCGGCTCCAGCCTCTCCGTCAGACACACCATATGTCCTACTTGGGTCAGCATTACACACCTGTCTGGTTATTCAGCAGCATCTAACACAACTGCAGCTACCTACAGTTCTTCTTCAATCTTTCTTTGGTGCTGCTATTCTTGTACCTGTTGGTGCAATTCATTCTTACGGTCCAACGTGATGTCGAACACCGCATTTCGGAATATTCCATGGGTAAGGATCTCTAAAGGAATGTTTTAGATGTCACTTTCTTACTCCTGAGAAATCTTACAGAAGTTGTTCAGGAGATTGGCGTTTGCGCTTCTCAATATAAAAACAACTTTTGCGATACAAATCTAGTCCCTGCAATGGCACAGCAATGTGCCGCTTGGGAAACATGCATGAACCGTGATCCGACGACCGTGGGCCGCGCTCGCATCGGTGCTGAGCTCATCGCAGAAGTGGTGAATAGCTTCGTAGAACCGATCAGTTGGAAAACGTTGGTAAGCATCCGCTCAACACTAATGACCCAGCACGTGTCATAGATACCGTGAACTGATCATTCAAAACTATCTCCGCCTGCAGGCATTTTCATTGACGTCACTATCATTCTTGACGCTATTCGTTAACTCGTTGTTGTCACTGTATCGGTCACGTCATCAGCCTGCGCATTCGCCACCACCTCCGTTCGCCGTCGCTCCTGGTTTTCAACATGCTTATCTCCCTTTGGGTGGCGCTCATATGGCGGGTTCTAAGAAGACTCCCGGTGACGAGTTGTCGGAAAGTGCACCTCGCAGAAGGCGGTTGGAAGGCGGGCAGTTTGCCAAAGTGAAGTAATGAAGAATATTTATTCCGATCAGATACACCTACTTCCCCTGCCTGTGCCTGCCACTACCAGGAATAGGGGACACACGCACCATATAGGATCTACAATAGAACGCCAGAGGCGTATTTCATCCTTGATCATTTACCCGCTTGTTGAATGAACTTAGGGTCCCCACAGTTCGCCATTTGACCGAGTAGGGCAACGCCAAACGGCCTGGAGTGAGCACCATATCTGCGCAGTAAAGTTCTACGGAGGATATATAGATCCCCTTTTCCTGTTTCCCCGCTCTTCCTCCCCGGACCGGTGAGGCCAGCCAGGTGACAGTCTTGTTTCAGAAGGCCCTGGGCTAATCTGCTACACCGCTGGAGACATCCCTATTCATACCGACTCGAGTTAACGTAACGCAAAGCCGCGGCCATACCCGCACGAAGCTCTGGTTTCAGCACTCCGTGCAACACGGAACTGCATACTGGGGGCCTGATATGCCTTTACCAAGGCGCTTTCATCGGTAACGGGTGATACCGCACCGACTGTCATGGATCCCCACACATATATATGCAAGTCATGGCGCCGTCACCTTACCAGTTATTGCCATCAGCGCGTGCAGGGCTTCCACCTGGCCAGAAGTCGCGATGCTCCGGTATTACGCCATCTGCAGGGTGCAATTATTAGCCTCGTCCGCCGTTTGCAACCATTCCTATCCTGGTTAATAACGGAGCGAGCTTGAAACACCATTTAATTTTAACTGCGGTGCAAGGACACATAATACATATATAGGTTTGTCTGACGTTTGATCTCGAGCTGGTGCAGCTGTCAGGTTGATCTATATTAAGCAGTCATCAGGACACCAACAATTAACGTAAGGACGTATCAATACGGGCCGTAACGGTGTGGTTTCGATGCCAGGCCAGTGACTGCCAAATGGCCGGAGCTTGTACGCATCGCAATGTCGTGCGGCGTAATATGACATATTTTCATTCGGATAGACGCGCTACAGCCATGGGGCAGCACCTTATATTAGATCAGATCATGATAAGTTTTTATGTGTACCACATCCCACAGAT
>JADGIP010000343.1:0-21332 GCA_016618355.2 Astraeus odoratus | reverse complement strand
AGCAATGAATCTCATGTCATGATCCTTGTAAAGATCCGTTTATGAGTTTTCTTGGACAACTGAACTACGGAACACATTATTTGTTGATTCAAGCTTACACGGGATACCATGGACCCTATGCTACCTCATTGGGCAGGACACTTACATTTTGTCGTTCACACTTTACTATACCTTGCAGAGCTACTGAAGGACTACATCTGCTTGCTTTACATTTACATCTTGCACTTCGATGTTACGGTTTGGGGCGACGCGTTAGTATGAATGTCGCTCCCCATTTTACGTTTTTAGGGCTATCCTTTCGTCAAGCTATTCTAAGGCAAGATTACGGTTGCACACCCAGCGAAAAACAAACCTTGCGGGAGCTATTTATTTCTCCAAGTCAGAGAAAAAATCATTCTCGCAAGTCCGTGTGAGAGTGTTACGGTGGCTAGGTGCTTGTTCCGAACCTTAAGCCTTAAGCTCCAAGCTCACGGCATGTTGACCGCGTGCACATTATCTAGTTACCCACATTTCGTATGAACGAGATAGCCACTGACGTGATTCATGGGAATCGAAGCTCCCAAGAATGGTGGAGTTGGAAGGGGGTGGTGTCGTCAGGGTAGATAGAGTTTGGTTCAGCGGCTAGGGGCCTGCCAGCTCGCATCAGAGTCATGTCCCCCGATGCCCACAAAATTTGAACGGTTTGATGTCTAAAGTCGCGCCTAGGAAGGTGCCGAGGCGGCAAGATGTGCTGGTTGTGTACCTTCCAAGTTTCAGACACTTGAAGGGCGGTCGGAAAAGTCTCTGTTTCATCGTCAACATTGAAAACGTATGGATGAAATGTTTTGAAACTGGCTGTGACAAGCATTGAAATCGACTGAGATAGGAAATTTGATCTAAAATCTGGTTGCAATGAGAACTGTGAAAGGTGATGGAATCGACTAGTGTGGCGGTTTATTGCAAGAAAAAAAAAAGGCAAAAAGACCATTGACCTGAGGGAGTCGAAGTCGGCAAATTGCGAGATCGTCTGAACCGACCAATAGAGTAGACAACCCTTAAACAACTTTACAGGTGCACGACTCTACATCCAGTCCTTTCACTTGCAACTAAGCTTCGTCTACTCGGTTGCGCTCTATTTTACGACATTGCCCGCTGGTCATGGCCTCCTTTCTGCGCTTCTATAAGTCCGTTAGAGGGCTCCTAATAGTCGTGCTATGAATTCACCCAGTATTCCTCAGTGCAGCGTTAATCCGTCGACCCATATTGGCGCAATCACTCACGGCAGCCGTACTTTTTGGTGTGGGCGACATAATTGCTCAACAAGCTATCGAACAACAAGGGAAGAATCATGATGTGTGTCTCAGTGGTATTAATTTTGGGCCGCCTGATCTAAAGTAAAACTATGTCCTATCCGACTGACCGTGAATAGGTCATGCGAACTGCCAGACTCACCTTTTACGGAGGTATGAACTCGCGCATACTCCATGACATCCTGGTCATGGAAGGTTTTCTTATTGACTGTACTTAACAGGTGCCTTATTCGGTCCCGCGTTGACAAAGTGGTATCAATTGCTCAATCGTATCAAATTCCCAAGTCCAACGAAGGCGGTTGTTTATCGCGTATGCCATATCTTGCCCTCATTATCCGTGTCTCGCTTTTCACGTTGCTTGTAGGTATGGCTCGACCAAGCCATACTAACTCCAGGTGCCTTCCATGCGTACATCGAATTCGACCTGGCAATCTGGTTCTGACGTTGTGCCTCTCACTTCAGCCGCAGTAGCATTCTTCTTCGGTACTATGAGTGCTCTAGAAGGCAAGGGAATCTCCGGCGCAGTGGAGCGCATTCGTACTGTGAGTGCTATTCCTCCACTCCTATTGCAGTAGAGCCCACGACGGACTTGCAGGCGTATGAACCAACACTGATCCGCAATTGGTATGACAATGTTGTGGGCGCTTGATTGATTTCATGTTTGCGTCGTTTAGGGCCGTGTTTATCCCGACTCAAGTCATCAATTTCGCTCTTGTGCCCCATCATCTACGTTTTGTGGTGGTTAGTGTTGTTAGCTTGTTCTGGAGTGCGTGCAACATGAATTTTATTCTGCGGCTGCTTACGTTGTTGCATCACAGACACATATCTGAGCGCAGTAAACGCACGTAGCGAACGCCAATTAGAATTCGTAGATAGCAAGGTGGAAGGAACCCCACCTTTACCTCCGGCTTAAAGATGGTGGCATCATTACGACCTACACTATCTTGGACACAGAACTTCCTACACCCATGGATTTTCTTCTCGAGTTTTGTTAATTGTATTCCACGCAGGCAGGCAAATAGATCTGCAGAGTCCGAATTAATTGATGTCTTGACTGGTTACTCTATGCTTAGTACTACTTGTCATTTGAAGGCACGATCGCTCACGAGATACGATGTCGGATAGGAAGTTGACCATGTATTGCTGGAGGTAAGCGAATATGTTTGCCTTCATTAGAACACGGAATTAATGATAAACTATCTGTTCCAGCGCAGATGGGGCAAATAGAGCGGCCGGGACTGATATACCTGATAGATTTACGTGGGGAGATTATGCATTAAAGGACTGATCGAAGCTTGCTATCAACTTCCTGGTGCGGTAAATACCTCTAACTTATATATGCGCACTTCATGTTGCAATAGCAGGATTACATATAAGCGTGATCGAGTGGTATACATAACACACCCTTTTAAGAATCCAAACTCACCAAAGCGTTATACCAAGTGCACGACTACAGTTGGGCTTCCTTATTATCTCGTTGAAGCCGCGGAAATGAATGCAAGACGCGGTGGTGGCGACGGGTAGCATAGCAAAGAAACCACCAAGGCTCGTCCCGCTGTCAGCTGTGTCGGAAGGGTGACACCCCCTGCCATCTGGCTCAGGATATTCTCAAAAGTCCTTACGTTGCATGAGGTATCCCCTGCACATTCTCAACACAACTAGAAGGTATCCAAGCTACAAACTCATCAATTAAATGGAGGTGAGGGTATCACGAGTGAGACAATAATGGTCACATACATCCTGGATCCCCTTTGTGGATCCATGAGCACTGGTGGCCTCTTTGCATCATTGGCACATACAACAGCAGCAGACAAGACACCGTATCGGGAGACCCACTATGATCTTGCCTTTACCATGTGGCGGTGCCACGTAGCATCTTCGTAGCGATTACGACATGCTCTTCTAGGTTTGACAAGAGGCTCGTGGTTAATTGCAGTATTACATACCCTGCTAGCACTCACTGCGACTCGTACCAGACGTGGAAGCTAGATATCATCTTCGCCCTTCAAAGCTACCCAGAAGTCAAACCGTGCCTTGACTAGTTACTTACGGTTTGTTGTATACGAATAAAGCGTCCTTCTCTCTGCCTCCCCCTCACCCAGAATCCCGCAAGACACACCCCCGGCGGGTTGGCAGAAAACTGTCAGCAGTGCTTCTCCGCAGTCTTCCATTACGGGCGGTTTAGGGACCCTTGTAGGAACATCGGTACATTAGCTATAGATCGAGCTATGTACAGTAAGATGCAATGTCACCACTCAGGAATGGAAGATTGATAGTGAGAAAATTTGCTCGAGTATGCAGCGGTGCCGTTTTCGACTGAGTACCTATTCCCTCACCCGGACTCTGAATCATGAAGGACTACGTCCATTCATAAAGAAATGAGAAGACTCATCTAGGGCCCGGCATCTCAATTGTTTCACAGTATTTCTACAGAAAAACAAGACCCAGATCACTCGCTAAATCGGCTGAAACAATGAATCCGTCACATACAAGTACATTGTAGACTTGACTCACGATCTACGAGCAAAAAGATAGTCGCTCACAGGAAGCCCTAAGTCTGCGGCGATTAGCGGTCGATATCGAATCTGCCCAAACCGAAGCGAAGAGAAAAGATCATCAGCGGTGAAGTGGTAACTCAACTCGACTGATCCAAGAGAGCACCTGACAGCTGGGTGAAACACTTGTACTGCATAGGTGCCATGAATTTCTTTTGTGCTTGAAACAGTGATGGAAGCGAGGAACTAGTGGCCGGCCCGGGATTTGGTTCAAGTCCGATCAATAATAATGGAGGTCGGGATCTTTATCGCAGTCGGTGTACCGCGCATGTCATTCTCCTGCACATATACATATTTCAGCCTAACACCCTCATAGATCACCGTCTTTCTCTTCCTCCTAGAGGTTTCTTCCGTCCGAAATGGCCTCTTCGGTAGACAATGCCTTGACTAGAATACCCACGATACCCACGACGCGTATGCAAGACGTCCAGAAGTTGGTTCGTACATTACAAGCGCTGCTCAACGGCCTTCCTCTCGCTCGCTTGTTGTCGTTGGTGAAGTTGTGCACCTTCCTACTCCTCCTTGTCAATGCAGGTTCTTTTCCCTTTGCCTGGCATCGTGAGTACATGTGCTTTCAAACGCATCCTAGGCGGCTAATCCACATGTTTCGTCGACAGTTCGCGTATTCTGGCCAGTGATTGTTACCAGGATTCGGTTTCTCTTGTTACGCGTTGCAATACTGTTCAAGCCCCCTGCAGAGCGGAAACGCATCCTTGCGGAACATGTGGAAAAACTTTGTCCCGTCGGGGCTAACCCATTCGAATTGGTGACCATCTATAAGCGATGGGCTAGTATGTTTTCAGTATTTTAACATCCTAGTATTTCCTTCGACGTGACGTCGCACGCCTTACAATATTGTCGAGACCGAAGCCGAGCCTAACTTCGCTTAATTAGGTATCGACGATGCAGACATGTTTGGGATGCATCTCAGTAACTCGAGCTATGCCAAGGTATGAACACATCCTTTCTCCAGTCCAAAGGCATACTTATCGACCTTGTGTACCCCATCTGCCATCGTAAAATTCTGGCCATTGGAATGTAGGCTCTTGATTCCGCTCGTCTCAGGATTATGTGGAAAGCATTCCCTGCGTGGGGTGTGAGTCGTGGGGTCATAGCGCTAGGTGGTATGTTCACCGTAACCAGGTTCTCCGATATTCTATTGACCTCTGACGTAGCTACACATTATCACTTCATACGCGAGATACCCCTCTTTGCAAGGTATGAGGTCAGGATTTCGATCGTCTCGTGGGATAGTAAATGGGTACGTATAGTCCTCTGTACCTTGCTGATCATTTCTTTGCATACTCGCTGGTGATATAGCACGCGCTCATGCACTCAACTCCACATAGATGTACCTCATTGCTCGATATGTCACTCGCCCCAAGGGCCGCCGTGGTACCAAAATCAGTACGACCACATCCAACAGAAACGCTCTTCTGCATAGTCAACCGCCACCCGATACCAATTCAAACGGAGACTCGTCCCCATACGACACGCCAACCCTAATACACCAAGCGGACGGTACCGCCTCTGATAACCTTGAGAAGACACTCGGCGAAGCACTTGCGGCAACACGTGAAGCGACATCCACGCGCCGACCCATCCTCGAGCCTGACGGCTCTGTACTCCATTGTATTGCCGTCTCGCAGGTCTGTTTTAAGCAAGGCCGGATATCCGTCCCACCAGCGCTCGCACTCGCTTGCGACGGGTTCTCAAAGCCACCACCTTTGCCATGTGGGTCCGACGTTGGGTCCCATAAGGTGCCACCCAGATACTCTCCTTCCAATCCACCACCAC
This sequence comes from Astraeus odoratus, assembly GCA_016618355.2. NCBI lineage: Eukaryota > Fungi > Basidiomycota > Agaricomycetes > Boletales > Astraeaceae > Astraeus > Astraeus odoratus. The sequence continues at coordinate 15,691 of JADGIP010000343.1, read as the reverse complement.
ATTGGCCAAAAGTGCAAGAAATCCGTGTTCCTCCCACTGGTTCGATGGTAAATTTCAAGAGGTTCCTTGCTGGTGGATGGAAGGAGGTTCCAGGTGCCGACGGAAGTGTAGAAGGCACTGGGGACACTGCAGGAATAGCAGGTAGCGGTGGGAGATGGTGGGAAGAAGCTCTCAGTGGCCCTATCGAGGAAAAGAGACGAAAGAATTTGGAAATTGTCGAAGCACTTAAAGCGAATCTGGAGGAAGTGAGGAAAATCTACTAGAACGCTTTTAGAGGACCGAGATTAGCAACTACTTGGGATGTGTCTAGCAATACAGGGTTAGATGGCGCCCGCCCATAGTATGTATATATATATACGAGTATCGAAGTCTATTATGCCGTGCCCAAAGCCAAATTGTGCACTTCAAAGAGAGCTCGACTTCGCTGGGCCACCCAATTCCGATGTCGACATCCCTATTTCCAGCCATTGGAAACCTATGCCAGTTGAACACCTGTCACCTTGGAGTCTCACTGTTGGCTTGCAATCTACTATCGTACCGATGTCTTACGATTAGGTTGGTACGGTCATGTGTCACCCTGCCGTCGAAGAGTTGTCGGGAAACAGTGACAGCTACGATAAATATAGGGACTCAGCATTGCATTCCTCGTCGATGGGGCTTCAGCCCAGTTCATGGAATCTGCATAGGGGGTTTAAATGTGCAGAGGTGTATTGAAATAGCCTGTGTGCAGCGAGGTAAGGATACAACAACGCACCCAGAAAGCCACACCTGTTCATAAGAGGCGTAATGATTCTTGGTAGGCCTGTACTGTCCGTGTACCGCAATAGATAAGACAACCGTCAGGAATACTTCCGGGAAGGAGATACTGGTACCTTCCTCACTTGATGTTGTGCTGCATTCCTACCAGTTCCGATATAATTCTGCTCGGAAACAAGAACACTAGACCGAAGGAGCCGTGTACAAACCTTGTTCATCCCCGGAACCTGCCCAGTTACCAAAGGATCGACGCGATATTTATCTGAAATTGATTGCACTTCCTGTATATCCCCTGTGAGAAGTGGCCCGTCTGAAGTAAAAGGAGATAGAAACGCACGTTGCCACACCCCTACATCAAGGAGTTTGTCTAACACTGGCATGTGCCCCTAGCAAGTGTCAAGGGGAACAATACGCCCGACATAATTCACACCATTGCTCCGACCAAGAACATGCCAAGGGCTTCTCGACTGCAAGGTACTTCCAGAAGAGTATCAAGACCTGGCTATCTGCAATCCCCGTTCAAATAGATGTCAAACATACCGGCTAGCTCTTAGAGAAGCCCCTCCTTGGCCATAGGGTCATTCATCGAATTGCCGCACTTCCTGGAAGAGGAATGCATCATGATCAGTAAGTACCTTGTCAAGTGTTATAGCAACGATCCACGGCACAGTTACGCCACAGCCGAAGAATCAGTGCAGGTGGTAATCCTAGTTCGGAGGACAGACGACATCCTCACCTCGCAATGAACAAACCGACCAGAACGTCAAGCAAGCCTGATGCTTGATACGAGTAGCAGCAGGTAATGCGCAAGGGAGTACGTCATATAAATGGGATCCGCGCGGGGCAGGCGGACTACAAACACGCTCTGTCCGTGTGGTGGTTACGCTGCCCGGTGTGCTTACGTCTAACCTCCCACAGAGGCATGTTGCAGACAAGTTGTGCCACGGGGCAGGTGCAAGATCGATGTCAGGGCGATGTGCCTCGCGAGTGTGCAAGGATGAGCACGTGGATATATTACTAGTAGACAAGCTGCTGCCTGTCCTCACTGGCAGCACAGTCCGGGCGCCATGGTATCGTGAGTCTCGGAATATTGTCAACGTTCACCGTGGGCGCAAAGACACGATTAACCTGCGATGCACCTGCAGGGGTCGAGTTATGTATGTACATAATGTTAGCGCAACTTTGGCGCTCATGTGCCTTGCAGTTCTACTGCGAGGGTCCGAGGCTACACTCTTTCCACTTCCCCAACAGGTCTCTGACTCGACACGTACATATGCCAGCCAGAGAGGGCAAACGTATGATATACGCTACTGCTCGTAAGTTAACAAAAGTGTTATATATGCCACACACGCTGCTACGGCGTACAGAAAGTCCGACGTCTTCTAGTCCGTTGTTCGATCCAGGAACATTACTAACATACCAGTCAAGTCGTCTCGAGATAAATAACAGAGGAAAGGCTTATCGCTATCTCCCGTCTGCGGACATTGCAGTCGACAGTCGACATTCGACGGCCGGAATAGTCCGACAGCAAACCGGTGCACGGGCTGCATCTAGGCCCGAGCATGAGCATCGACCAAAGCAACAGCGATGATGGTGGCGTACACTGCAGACCACAGAGACAAGCACGAGGACAGGGATAAGTGAGCAAGGAACCAGGAACGGTGCACAGCAGACTCACCAAGGGGCAGAGCAAGGGGTGGTGAACATGGTGGATCGACGAGAAAGAACGGAACGGAACGTGCCAGGTACTACAAGCACCAACACATAGCGAACCGTTAACTGCACACAGAAAGGCTCCAGGGAATATACGATAAAGCTCATGGATTTAGGTAGGAAAGAGAGCTTAATAGTAGGTAGTATCAGTGTCAGTGAACAGGCGTGGTAGATGTCATAACCAAGTGAGCAAGCTGAGGATAAACTGAACGAGAACGTATAGCACAAGGCGAAATGGATGAGAGTAAAGAAGAGCTCTGATGAAGGATAAAGAAAGCGATGCCGAAATGTAAAGTGATATACCATGGGCCAAGGCTTGGCCAACATCGTGAGGAGAGAGGGTCCGTTGGCCCTCGCCGTCTTTTTCGTAAGTGGGTTCTGGAACGTACCCACTCGTCCACATATCCAACTGTCCATGCGCACATTCCATCCCTCTCCAATGCGTCTGGATACCGGGCCTTCATCATTGTCGCCCTCACTGCTGTATGGAATCGTACGAAGGGGGGATCTCCTGGGGTGTCTCTTCCTCGCCTTCTGGAGCCCTCCCCGCGTCTTGGTGTACGACGACCCTACCACTCCCTCCTGCTTCCGCACCAGGGCCACTCGCACCAGCAGCACTCGAACTGCTGCCTTCCGGTACTTCGTGCTGCGTCGCCAACCCCAAGCCAAAGCCACCCCGTTCGCCCATGGCCTCCCTCTCTTTGGCACTCCTGGAGCTCCCACTTGGGACCGTGCTTGGTGGAGGGGACGACCCTGGGCGAGGAGTATGCCAATCCGCGGGCGCGGTACCGTACATGTTGTAAGGTTGCTGCTGAGCAAAGGCAGACGGCGACATGTTTGGCAGTCCAGCACCCGGCGGAGGACGAGCTGAGAGCGAGTTCTGCGGCGAGTGTCCACCACTCGGGCCTGCGCCATGGAAGTAGGACTGCCCATCTGAGTAGTGCGACGGCGAGCTCGGGGGAGGAGGGGAGTTAGGGTGCTGATGCTGTGCATATGCGCCGGCAGCACCAACGCCGACATTGCCGGCACCTGGACCACCGGAAACCAAGGGGGACTGGCCATACTGGCGCATCCCTTGTTCTGCGTCGGGTGCGTACGCATTGAAGGGAGTGATGTTGTTGGCGTCGTCGACCAGGTCGAGCTGCGGGAGCGTGCCACCTCCACCCGAATGGTGAACAACACGGTCAGGGTCGAAGTCGCCATCAAAGTCATCCTTGTATGATCGGCGTCTCACGCAGAAGATCAGCACGGCAATACCAATCAGGAACGCAATGCCGCCCACAACGCCCCCGACGATTGCCGCTGTGGGGGTGCTGGAAGATGCGCTGGCCTGCGTGCTGATGGTGGTGGTGGTTGGAACAACGGTGGCATAGTTCGTCGTAATGACGACGGTCGATCCGGCGGCATTTGTGGATCTGATGGGACGAGGTAAGGAAAGAAGGATTGATGGAAGGGGCGAACGGGATACTCACAGGTAAGTCGTGGGCACCTGGGAGGTCACCGTCGTTGCCACCTCGGTCGAGGTTGGGGTCGATGCCGACGACGTCGTAGCAGCTGCTGCCGACGTGACCGTGGTACCGCCAACCACCGTGGTCTCACTGCCCGAGGAAGGCGATGTGGTGGATGAGCTGCCTCCGCCATTGTTGGATGAGGTGGGAGTGGTTTGGGGAGTGGTGGAGGTGGCGGCGGTGGGGGTCTCGGAGGTCGTAGGCGTGGCACTGGTTGTCGTTGTGGTCGGAGTCGCTGCAGACGTCAGAGGATTAGTGCTGGGACTAGACGCGGAGAGAGGAGTAGAGGAAGAGGAAGAAGAGGTACCGGGGACAGTGGAGAGGGGAGTCGACGTCGTCTGGACGAGCGACGTCGAGCCGGGAGTTTCACCCCCTTGGGTCGACGACATCGGGGAGGGATTAGGTCACAGACAAGGAAGAAAAGCAATGCAGCGCAACAAGCGAGACAAGAGGTACGGTTAGAAGAAAAGGAAAAGATGGAACAAAAAAAATAAATGAATTAGGAGCAGCAACGAGGCCACGACCCAAGAAACAGACGAGCCAGTGCAGATATGGCAGAAACGAATTGGCAAACGGAATCAAAAAAGCGAGCATTTCAAGCACGGCAGTGCAGATTGTGCTGGCCCATTGAGGTAAGGACCTGGCAGACCTGCCGCCATCGTCACAGGCCCAGCTCGGGTCACGTTTTCTGGGTTGGCAAGCGCCGTCGAGAGGGATAAGAAGGACACTGACCTTGGTCGCTTCCTGACGTAGCCGCTTGCCGTTTGCCGACCATCGTCGGTGTCGCAGTGTAACAGGAGGGAGGAAGAAGAGTTTGGGGAGGCCCTCTTATGCGCAGCTGCGATGTGGTGCCTTTATAATTTATGCCCACGTCGGCACGTTGACACACGCACCCCGTTCGCCGAGGTTTCTTGTTTCAGGTCCTCCGAGTCCGTACTGCCTTCTGATGTTCTCGTTTATGCGGGACAATGTCAGTCTCAGCTGCTTCTATCCGCTCGTGCCGAGCCTCGTCTTCAGTGGACTATGGGCGTCCTAGTCCAGGTACCCATCTCTGCCAGATCGAATTAACCCGTGCAGCTGGGAGATGAATGAAGCCGAGAGCCGGTCGCAATAATACCGTCACTGCTCCTCCGAATGACCCGCACTCCAAGGGTGTCCCCCGTCCAGCCGTCTCGTTCAGCGAGCATCGTATGATAGTCGCTTCGAATTCTTGTCCCTGCTCATGACACGTGTGACCGACGTGACCCAGATGGTGTCCCTGCTGTCACGGCCCCAAAGCCACCCACAACCAGCCCGATGCCGCCCTGCAGGCACCCCAGGTCCAGGCGAGCCCACGCGTCTTAAGACAACCCGAACCATCAGACCTCCCCCCCGTCCCAACGGCTGTCATTCGTCCTCTCTACACCACAATCAAATCACTGCGCCATGGAAGAGCAGGCCGGTGGGCAGATACGGAGACTGGTGATCCAATGACGACTCGCTTCTCACCCACCGGGCTCCCAGACAGGTGACACCTTGCGGATAAGTAATGACCCGCATCGAACCGAACTTGATAGACCACATGGTTTGTCGATCTGTCGACTTGTCCTCGTTGCAGTGTCTAGTTCCAATTACCAAGTTTGGTAGACGCTTGGCGGCGTTTGCTTGGCTGTCAACGTCGTTGCTCGTGATTGACTGCGTCCTCAGCTCGTACACTGCTCACTTTGCACATGACCATCGTCCCAGGTAGGCACTCAACTGTCCATGCCATAGCAAGCACCGCGGAAATGGCTGCCCGCAGCGTAAGGTTGACCTTTCCACGTGTCTGCATGAAATGATTATCACCACCATCAAGCTCGAGATATGACATGCATGTCGATGTGATCGATGGCTCCCGCTATTGAGTCTTGAGTCATCATTGGAGCACCATATCATCCCACATTCTTATCTCCTAGCGCCAACGGGTATTAACCCCACCTGGTGCTGCTAAAGCGCAACGGGACACATTGATTGGGAACAATTATGTACAACTCGCAGAGAGAAAAACATCGTGGACACTTAGGTCAGTCGTCGTCGGCATCCCTGCATACTACAAGCTTACGTTCCCTACATAGAATCTTGACTGCGGAAAGCGGCGGAAACACCGATAATGCCGATGCATCGCATGCGTCATGACGTGCTTCTCCCTTCTCTTCTCCTGCTAACCGCAATCTGATCACACTGCACGCACCAAACAAATAAACCTCAATCGGAACGCCCTCCATCCACACCTGATCGGTCACCGCGGCGGGCATGCAGTGTGTCCATAGCTCTGCATCTGCGAACGTGTTCGGTCCCCCCTCGAAAAACATGGCAGTCTCCCCGACGTTGTGTACCTCGACAGTTGACACGTGAAGACCTCGGACCAAAGTTTGGCCCACCCGCCCAGCCAGAGGTTACCACCCTATCAAGATGTCCTCGAGGTTGACGGCAGCGGACATTTTCACTAGCATGTAGATGCATGCGAACCAGGGATTTGGTACGCTGATAAAGTGAGATTCAGCACTAAGTCAGGCGGCTCGCTGAATTTCTGATTGCCTCCACTTATGCACCTAGTATGCAATACTCGCAATCTTGGCGCGGACCCCAGTTATGGTGAGTTCATCCCAAAAAGCCTTCGTCTGCACTTCGAATTTATGTTCTGCCGCTCGACGTCACCGTACTGAGACCGCTACCAGGCGAAGGACGTACTGCCTTACATAGGTCGATGTCTCACAATACATTTGGGGATCCCCAGGCACGAATGGATCTACAGGTTCCAAGAACAATGGTGAGGCGGTATCCTGTGGATCGGCTACATCATAAGCAAAAATGGGAGACAGTCGTACCAAAACAATGGGCTGTTCCAGTGACCCGACGTCTTGGATTGGTTGGCCATATTTTGGAAGGCCGTGGCATGGCCGCAGGCGAAGTAGGACTTAATGGCCTCAAGTGTCGTTTCCAGATGGACTACACACGTCGACAGATGCAAAGGAATAGTGTTCATCGAGGGCATCCTTGTGAAGAGCGCCATAGGACGAATGGTGTGATCTCAACCTTCGAAACAAAGATTCCAGGCATCTCCTTGTCACAGATCTCAGTCGCGGAACTTCGACTGCTCCGGTAGTGGCGAGATCTGGATTAATAGCAGCCGAAAACAGACCGAATGCATAGAATACCAAGGGGTGATTGCAAGCATCACTCGCTACAATCTTCCTTCGAGTCATTGCAGGCCATCCGGTCTCTCTCATCTTACACGAACAGACGTCGATATTCCAAAATACCAATGGAAGCTAGCTAAGATCGATTCGCCCACACTACTGACTTGTGGTTGGGCAATTGTACGTGAGACTGTCAAATGGATGATCAACTTACTATTAAATCCGTATCGATGCCTTGACCAGTCCGAAGATACCTAGTGACCAACAAAATTGTAAGAAATGAAGGCGATATTAAGGTAACATCGGCAATCACCTCGAATTCGCCCAGCTGCATCAAGGTGCGAGCCCCTATATATGGACGTGTTACGCTCGTCACATCACTAACTGAAGCAGCACTGTCCAACTCTATCACAGCATGAATTAATACCTACAGCTTGACAGCTATTTTGATCACCCGATGGGCACGGGCTACAGCTACACTTAGGATCTGATGACAGGTTTCAGTGAGCAACCGTTCTATGGAGAAGCCTTGGTCCTTCGATTATCCCGCTACGACTCTTGTCGAACCTTGTTCTCCATAATCTATTTGCATCATTGCGCGCTTGCACAGCTTAGGTATCTAATAATGGCCCACACTTACATCTTTGCAGGCCTCGACTCTGGAGTAGAAAACGCACCTGCTATGCCAATGTTCAGTTCCGGGATTTAAAAAATTGCATGCACTTGGTGGTGAGTGAACATACCTTCTCTAACCTATGGGGTGCTAAATCTAAAACACAGCAGCCATCCTTGGGATCGAACAAGTACAATGATAGAACCTACATATGTCCATTCAGATCATGACGTGTCACTTCTGAAACGCGACTTCGTCCTCGGGAACTCGGTTCGAAATACCTGCCGACGCTCCCAACTGAGCCAAATAAGTGCTCCAAGTGTAGCGGCGTCTCTCAGGGGCTCAAATAAAAGTACTCTTGTCGCGCCAGATATCACCATCATACTACCATCATGTTTCTTCCTCAACTCGCGGACTGTATTCAAGTCCAGGCTCGCTCAGACGCAACCCGCTCAGCTCCCTTAGACGGGGCCCACTTCGCCCTCAATTCTATGGGCGTGGCAGGTCTATTTGGTGGCGACGAAGCGGTGTTGATAGTGGCTTTGGCTCAAATTGATAGGAAAGGGAAGTGGTTAGGCTGGTATAACTCCCCCGGCTCATACGTCATGGGGAGACGGATTTGCCAACTTGCTCGTGCGGGTCCATTCGGTATCATGCCTAAAGTGGATGGTCGGCCTGCGCCTGTACAGACTGATCCTGCTGTGCTGTTAGAGGACAAGGGTTGGCCCAAGGGTCCTCGATTCAGAGGATTCCACTCTCGCACTGATATCAGCGAGACGGGTCCTTTGTCCACTCTGCTTATGAAGAAAACTACTCAGGAACGCGGAGTCTGGGTTGAAAACCCAAGGATGACTCAACCGGTGGCCGTAACTGTCGCACAACTGCAACGCTCCTCTGACCGGTTTCATGAGCAGGAGTCGGTTATCAACTTCGACTTGCTCGAGCCCTTTTGGGCAATTGTACCTATTGTCATCAGCCTTGGGACTTGTGCTCTCTGTGGCCTGTACCGAGATTGGTACTCCTTCTGCATGATTCTGCTTGGTATCCTTGCTAGGGGGTTGTCTTGTGTCGTAATCGGCTCGGGTGAATTAGTCCTCAGCCACCCCAAGCCTGCGAAAGGCTGCCCCCCTGGTGATGGCATCCTAGGCTGCGACAAGGAATTGATCTTGTTGAAAGGAGAGGAAAGCATCATAAATACGATCACGCGAGCAACATTTACCCTACGTTTCGCGTCTGAAGATGCCTTCCGTAGAGCGGAATGGTGTGCTTATCTCCTCATAGCACAAGCGATCATACAGTTGATCCTCATCCCTCAGGGCTCATTCTTTGGCCAGTTGATGTTTGTCATTTCGCTCGCCTTTTCTTGGGTATATAACTTGTGGCTTTCATGCTTCGAAAAGCAGACAGTTCACTTGGATATGCTCATGAAAGAAGGCATGGGACAACTAAGCCTCACCAAGTTCATTTTCACCACTCGTGCCACTGCAGTGGTGTTTGCCCTTCTTGTCCTAGGCTCGTCGGACTACCAAAAACTGAACAGCGACAACGCAGAGGAGTCCTTTACAGAGAGCTCGAGAAAAATTATGGATGCCTACCTGCCTCCTGATACCAAAGTGTGGCGGGCATGGAAGAAAATCATCATTGATCAGCTCAAGAGCAGAGGTGATTCCAATTTCAATAACCCTGACTCCCATTCCTATCCAGATTTTTCACAGAGTGACACGTCGTTTTTGGAAGACCTCCAAGATGCTGGGGTGGCTTGGGACAGTTTTCGACAATACCAAAAGCAAGTCACGGGTCAACAGATCTGCCAGATAAACGGAAACCATACACAATGAAATCTTTTACATATCCCCGTAAATATTTGTTCGTTCCACTCCACTTGTCATCCCTATTTGCCTTCGATTTGTATGCCGTCCTGTGATCTTCAATACACCCATAGAGCGATCGGGTTGCCGGTTCTGAAAGTGATCCCTACAGTGCCATGCATTTGTAGCCTATGTCTTTTGAGATTACTGTATCCATGTTGTCTCCAGTACATATGCGTTGTACTTACAAAGGGTTCCTTTTGTAAGGGAGCATGTCTGCCTTGGCTAAATCTTTTGTTTTTGATTTTCAGGCTCGACCTGAGGCCCATTAGTCCTGGATGATCTCATAGATATCTGGAATATAATGTCCAAGTTTTTTTTTAAATTCCTGTAACAGAACATAACACTTTTGTAGTACATCCAAAGGGGCATCCCACCTGGTTGTATCATCTGACAAGCTTCATCTTGAAGCACAAAGGCTGCCTGCCTTGTATGTACAAATGCAGAAGGGTGTGCTGAAACAAAAAAGATGTCCTGGATGGATAAAATGCTATCATACGATGTCTGCATACATGGAAAAAGCTGAAAAGTGCAAATCGAAAGGAGGGAGTACAAGGACCGCTACTCGCAGTGAAGACACCCCGTCGTGCCCTCACATGTCTCATCCAGGCCCAATACCCCACACCTCCAACCCTACGCATTCAAATGAAACATCTTTTGTTCCTGTGCCTGGATGTGACGGCAACTGGGCACACAACACGGAATTATCAAATGTTGGGCATGGCGCTGATGAGCCGTCTAATAGGGACTCGTCGATGTACAACCCATAATGACCATCTCTGCGTAGAGCACATTTCGGTAAGTGGGAGTATAGTGATAAGGGAAAGAAGGGAAGATGCATACCCTCCTCCAAACGATATGAATCCAGGATCGCACAAAATCACATAGTCATTCTTGCCCGTCCACCTGTACACCTCGAGAGGAGAAGACGCGCCTGGGAGGCATCGCCACAGGAAGCTATGCACGATATCCACAGAATGCAGGCACATCCACACGAAAGAGACATGCAGGGACTGTGTCAACGCGACCCGAAACCACAGAACCAAACTACACTTACGCCTCCCCACTTCCATAGTAGCCGCCTTGTCCTTTCATGATGCCTTCCCCTAGCCATGCACCAAAGATGCCGTCCAAGCTATCCTTCGCTACAACCAATGCACCCTTCGGAGGGTTTGGCTCAGCCGCGCATGGTATGCGGGGCTCACACCGAGCGTACAGCGTATTGAGCGAAATTCCATGTTGGTCGAGTGAGTACAATAGTGTCCATGTACGAGGGAGGCGCGTGAGTGCGGGAAGGTGAGGGCGGATCTAGAAACATAGGTGCAAAATGGGTACAGATTGTTGTGCATATGCACCGATCAGCATGCGCCGAGCAGACAAGGACAACAAAGAGAACAAAGCGGACAGGGTGACATACCAAGTTTGCAAGTTCGTCCGTGAGTATTTCGGCGGTCCCCGCACGCCTGCCTGCCAACTTCACCCATTTCGCTCTCGACTTCCCTCCCACCCCTGCACCGTGACCTAGACTTCCATTCCTTTTCTGTTCACTACCATCCCTACCGATACCAAGACTATCGCTTCTCGACGCATTTCCCATTTCTGATCCATCTACACCTTCCCCCTCACCGTGCTCGACCTCAGGGCCAAGACCAATGGGATCAACGACTCCCTGATCCCTCTCTAGTAGCAACGCATCCGAGAATCCCTTGTCCCAGTTCCGATCGCCTGTGAACCCCGGTGCCCCTGATGGAGGGATGAAAGGGGTCGATGCGAAAGGCGAACGATGCGTAATAGTAGGCCCAGTCGCGGAGATGCCGGAGTAGTCCGATGGGAAGTGTCTGAAGGTACTCGAAGATGTAGGCAAAGAAGAGGACATGGTAGCAGTGGAGAAGGTGGTCGAGGAAGAGGTGCCGCTACGTGAATGTTTCGATGTTCCTGACAGGAAAGCAGATACTAGACCAGAAGAGAGCCTTGACAGGGTCGCGTGCGCGGGCGGTGAGGTTAATTGATGGCCTTGCTCTTTATCCTTGTCCTGTACACGACCTTGCCCGACCGACATTGGCAATGGCAATGATACAGCTGACGCACTCGGCGATGATGCAGAAGGAGGGGAGGCGCTCTCACTCAGCCGGGGGGGGAGGGGTGTACCCGTCCGTAGCACTCCCGTTAAGCTACTTAAGCTCTTCTTACGCAGGGGCGCAGGGGTAGAAGAACTATCGAAAGGATAGGTGTGCTCGTGGGTAGCTGTCTGTGCATGAAGGGCATGTCGAGACGAGGGACGAGTGTGCGTACATGAGGATGTTTGAGTATGGAGAACATGAGAATAAGAGCCGGCAGGATGGTGTTTGGATATGTCGAGCTCAGAGGCAAGGGCATCTGCTATAGACTCGTATTGTGAGACAGGGAGGGTAATGGCGTGTCGCGGAGGTGGTTGCATTGTTGCTTGTGAAGGTACTGGCAAGAGCGAGGGCAGTGTAGGCGTGGTTACCCCAGACGCCGTTCTAGAAGACAACGTCGAAGAGGGCTGTGGCGACAGTGTCTCAACTCGCAACTCGGCCTCTTCATCCAGCAAAGTCAGGACCGTCGGTACGTGGGAGGATGAAGATTGCTCGTCTTGTGCCTGTGTACTTAAGAAATACATCGGATCATCCTGATGTTCCAGCAGCTCATCCAAAACACCTTTCCTGCTCCGTTCAGAAGCGGCCTTCGCGCTTGTCGTGAAGTGCCCAAAGTAGTCAAGGCTAGCGTTACCCGTCTTCGTCGCTGTCTCCATCTCCGAGCTCGCGCTCAGACCTGCTGAATTACGCGTTTTTGATTCAGCATTCGCCATCTCTGCTTGGGCGAGAGAGGCAGAAGGAGCCAACGGATCTTGGTTAGGCGGAACTGACACAAATGGGCCGAAATCGGAATCGGAGGAACTGCTGTCGGTGTACGTACGCCGATGCTGAGGTGGCCGTGGTATAGGCTTCGACTGTTCACTGCAACCGACTTGGATTGGTGTAGCTGGGGGCGTTGCCGGTGAGAAGAGTGTGGCAAACCGATCGATGTCGGATTCGTCGAGGTGGTGTCTGGGAGAGTTGTTCGTACCAGCTATCAACCGTCGGTGTGGTTTGTACGATGTGGGACGCGTAGGTCGGGGCTGGGCGATTGTTGAAGGCGGACGGTGCGCGGACGACGATGACGATGACGATGAAGATGCATCGAGATCGATGAGTGGGGGGATAGACGCAGGATGACGGTGTGATGATAGTCGTGATGCAGACATGCCAACTGGTCAAAGGGGCGTGTGGAAGTGCGTCTGCGAGACGGTCGTCTGAGGCAAGCTGAGCAGTGGTATGAAAAAGTGACTTCGTGTTGTCGCTGGGACACGAAGGATCGAACAAGTATGATACTCGTGAACACTTCGCTGTAGGAGCTACACCGTCCAGACGTGCGTATAGGCGGTCGAGACTCACTGCGGACGATGGGCGGGCGACAATCACAAAGACGACATGGGAGAGGACCTGGGTCGTAAAGCTGGTTGGTACACACGTTTCCGAGGTGTGGTTCAGATGTGCCAGTCGGCTCGTGCACAGGGAAAACGATTTATTCGGATCTCAGCGAACTTTTAGACGGGTAGCAGTACTTGGATAGTGGAATGCACGTACCGAAAGAAATCGCAAGTCTATGTGGTCGCTCTCTCACTGCTGGACTGGGCAACGTTGATGTTCAGCCGAGCGAGCGCGTATTCATCGGTGCAGTTAACGGCGCCGTGTCTGAGGAAGGCCACTAGCACTAGTACACGGTGGTAGATGTACTAGTACAAATACTATCGTGTGTCATTCAACCATTCGTAACAGCTAGCCAACGCTTGGTAGTAGCACCCAGTAAAACACACCCTCTCATCGATGATCCGGGATGCCAGAGGTCGCTGCGTGCATCCGTTTCGGCAAACTCATATCACGATTGGGCCCCAACCCCGCAGAGAAGTGGCATTATATCTCACCAATTCAATCCGTCCAGAGCTGCGCATGTGGACTCCACGTCGAACTGAAGGCGCGGGGGTGAAGGGGTACCGCAATAAACATGACGGCATAAAGCTAGGGCGACCCCTGTTGACACCCTGTGGATGCATTGGCCGAGCTTCGATTGAGAAGTATGGCTATTCGACGGTCTAGAAACGGAGAATTCAGAGTCGATCTAACTTCTTTTTCATCGCCATGCAATCCACTCGAGAACTACGCAAAATCTGATTCCAATATTTTGTCGATTCATAGATACCAAGTTCCCTTGACGAGGTCGTGTGCTGCATTGTTTAACTGCCACCACCGCTAGCAACTTTGAGAAGACGGCCATTGACGATGCATGGCAGACTCCATTGATAATGAGAGCCCAGTTCCTATGTACGCGGATTTCGAAGTTAGGTGACACTAAGATCGAAGCACAGTTACTTCTCGCTAGCAGAGCGGCTGCATGACTACATAACATTTCAAGGATGTCCTGTGATGGTAGATTATATGTTATCTTATATCTTACTTAATGCTGCCTTACGCCTCTCTTCCCTCCCCGCCAACAAGTGAACACCTTGGCCGTTCTACTCGAAGCTAAAAGAAAGTCCTGGCAGTTTCATGCGCAAGTAAAGGTATGGTACGCGTGAAACTCCAATATAGTCCATCTACTGAAACCAAGCACGATAAGGTCCCAGTCACAAGAATCGATTGCTCCGCACGTCCATCCCCTTCGCCATCCTCAACATCACCACATTCGACGACAAACTAGAAAACTTCAAGGCGCGGCATATACCTCGTCAGCTCCCCGCATCGCTGGAGAAGGCATTAAACAAACTTACCCCGTTGCCAACGAAAACCTCCGCCCTTTCAGCGATAGCCATATCCACCGCCATGGACACGTAGTACTGCTCTGCGTCTAACTGCAGATCGATGCTGCTCACGACGTCCTCCCATCCGTCCTCTTTGAGTGCGCGCCTGAGGTCATCTATCGACCACGCCCACTCGTTTGACATCACATACACCCGCGTCAGCCATCTCCCGCTTTGTGTATGATATTCCCTCTTCACAGTCCTTAACCTCGCCACGACTTCTCCCGTCGTAGGTAGACAATGAGACAGGTAATAGTCCTCGTTCAGCGCGCTGTCGTTTGCGTATGGGAACGGGTCGAAACGGTCGCGCAACAGAGGGTGCTGGTTAATGCCCATATATCTCGCCCCCCACTTGGCGAGGTTTGGGCAATGCCGCTTGTAGTCGCCGCGGCGCAGGTGAACGGCCAGAAGGCCATGCAGGGTTGGCTGCGGCGAAGACGTGGCGTAGATGTCTTTAACAGCGTGAGGCTGGAGGAGCGCAAAATTGCGTATTATGGCGGACTGAACGAGTGGCGACCAAGCAAATTCGGTCAGAATGGGCGAGGACGTAAGTGGTTCCCAAAGGGTGAGAATTCTAGGTCCTCCGAAGAGGCTGGGTCAAGTGTTAGCAGACTCATCGCATCTGGTGAGTGTCTCTAACGTAGCAAGAGTTGCCCTTACAATCTATCAAATATATCATGTGCAGTGGAATCTATTTCTATGCATCGCTCCGACACGGAGGCAAGTTGCTGCGACCACCAGTCAATGATGGCGGTGCCATCTGCATCGTTAGGAGCGAACGCAGAGTTGAGCACGTACGGTTTCGCACCGGGACCACTGCATACATGTTCGTAAAATTGCGCGCTAACAGCCATGGGTGAATCTGAACCGTCCGGCATCGGCCCGCCCGCAGTCGGACCGGAGATAATCGCATTCAGGGGTATACGAGCTGGTCGCAGAGCAAAATCATGAATGGTCCATGGCAAGGGGGTATGTGACCAAGTATAGTCCTCGAACACGAACGAAACATTGGATACATATGCCAGGTACGACATCAGCAACCTGTGTACGGAGAATAGCAGCACACGCCCTGCATGGTCAGCCACCAAGACGGCGAACAACGGGTGCGGAGGGGGATGGTTACGCACGCTTCCTGAAGCACGTTGTTGAGACCGTGTCCCCATAGGTGTCCTGGAAAACGAAGGTAACGAGGGTGGTGGTGGTGGTGGTGGTGGTGG